>WFAB01001698.1:0-106434 GCA_018977245.1 Lethenteron camtschaticum
CACAGGACAGAGAGACAGAGAGAGACAGAGAGTCAGAGACAGAGAGACAGAGAGAGACAGACAGATGCCCAGACCCATTGTTGAACCCAGCCTCCCAGTGTCCCTGCCCCCGTGTCCCACTGCCCCGTGTTCCACTGANCCCCCCCCCCACCTGTCCCTGTCCCGTGTCTCACTGCCCCCGTGTCTCACTGCCCCCGTGTCCCACTGTCCCGTGTCTCACTGCCCCGTGTCTCACTGCCCCCGTGTCCCACTGTCCCCGTGTCTCACTGNCCCCGTGTCTCACTGCCCCGTGTCCCACTGTCCCGTGTCTCACTGCCCCGTGTCTCACTGCCCCGTGTCTCACTGCCCCGTGTCCCACTGTCCCGTGTCTCACTGCCCCGTGTCTCACTGCCCCGTGTCCCACTGTCCCGTGTCTCACTGCCCCGTGTCTCACTGCCCCGTGTCCCACTGCCCCGTGTCCCACTGCCCCGTGTCTCACTGCCCCGTGTCTCACTGCCCCGTGTCTCACTGCCCCGTGTCTCACTGCCCCGTGTCTCACTCCCCCGTGTCCCACTGTCCCGTGTCTCACTGCCCCGTGTCCACTGTCCCGTGTCTCACTGTCCCCCCCCCCACCTGTCCCTGTCCCGTGTCTCACTGNCCCCGTGTCTCACTGCCCCGTGTCTCACTGCCCCGTGTCCCACTGNCCCCGTGTCCCACTGNCCCCGTGTCTCACTGTCCCGTGTNTCACTGCCCCGTGTCTCACTGTCCCGTGTCCCCGTGTCCCCGTGTCCCACTGTCCCGTGTCTCACTGNCCCCGTGTCCCCGTGTCTCACTGTCCCGTGTCCCCGTGTCCCGTGTCTCACTGCCCCGTGTCCACTGCCCCGTGTCTCACTGCCCCCCGTGTCTCACTGCCCCGTGTCCCACTGTCCCGTGTCTCACTGCCCCGTGTCCCACTGCCCCGTGTCTCACTGCCCCCGTGTCCACTGTCCCGTGTCTCACTGCCCCGTGTCCACTGCCCCGTGTCTCACTGTCCCCGTGTCTCACTGTCCCACTGTCCCCGTGTCTCACTGCCCCGTGTCCCACTGCCCCGTGTCTCACTGCCCCGTGTCTCACTGCCCCGTGTCCCACTGTNCCCGTGTCTCACTGNCCCCGTGTCTCACTGCCCCGTGTCCCCGTGTCTCACTGTCCCGTGTCCCCGTGTCCCGTGTCCCCGTGTCCCCGTGTCCCGTGTGTCNCCATGCCCCGTGTCTCACTGTCCCGTGTCCCCGTGTCTCACTGCCCCCCCACTGTCCCTGTCCAGGGAGACGGCGCTCAGCTTCTTGGCGAAGCGCCGCTCCTCGGCGTAGGCGGCGAGTGCCGACGCCGGATCGGTGCCGGGGGAGAGGAGCAGCAGCACTGGCACGGTGGGAGACGCGTCGGCAAACACCGTCGCCAAGTCAGCCACCTACACACACGGTGAGTCTGTGTGGTGAGTCAGTGTGGTGATTCTCTGTGTGGTGAGTTGTGGTGAGTCTGTGTGGTGAGTCTGTGTGTGGTGAGTCTGTGTGTGTGTGGTGAGTCTCTGTGTGGTGAGTCTGTGGGTGGTGAGTCTGTGTGGTGAGTCTGTGTGGTTGAGAGGAGCAGCAGCACCGGCACGGTGGGAGACGCGTCGGCAAACACCGTCGCCAGGTCGGCCACCTACACACACGTGGTGAGTCTCTGTGGTGAGTCTGTGTGGTGAGTCTCTGTGTGTGTGGTGAGTCTGTGTGGTGAGTCAGTGTGGTGAGTCTGTGTGTCTCTGTGTGGTGAGTCTGTGTGTGGTGAGTCTCTGTGTGGTGAGTCTGTGTGTNTCTGTGTGGTGAGTCTGTGTGGTGAGTCTGTGTGTGTCTGTGTGGTGAGTGTGGTGAGTCTGTGTGGTGAGTGTGTGAGTCTGTGTGGTGAGTCTGTGGGTCTGTGTGGTGAGTCTGTGTGTCTGTTGTGTGGTGAGTCTGTGTTGTGTGTGAGGTGCTGTGGTGAGTGTGTGTCTGTGTTGTGTGTCTGTGGGTGAGTCTGTGTGTGGTGTCTATGAGTGTGTGTGTGTCTGTGGGTCTCTGTGTGGTGAGTCTGTGTGGTGTGAGTCTGTGGGTGTCTGTGTGGTGAGTCTGTGGGTCTCTGTGTGGTGAGTCTGTGAGTCTCTGTGTGTGGTGAGTCTGTGTGTCTCTGTGTGGTGAGTCTGTGTGGTGAGTCTGTGTGGTGAGTCTGTGAGTCTCTGTGTGGTGAGTCTGTGTATCTCTGTGTGGTGAGTCTGTGGGTCTCTGCGTGGTGAGTCTGTGTGTCTGTGTGGTGAGTCTGTGTGTCTCTGTGTGGTGAGTCTCTGTGTGGTGAGTCTGTGGGTCTCTATGTGGCGAGTCTGTGTGTGTCTTTGTCGTGAGTCTGTGGGTATCTGTGTGGTGAGTCTCTGTGTGGTGAGTCTGTGGGTGTGTATGTGTGTGGTGAGTCTGNGTGTGGTGGTGAGTGAGTCTGTGTGTGTGTGAGTCTGTGTGTGGTGAGTCTGTGTGTCTCTGTGTGATGAGTCTGTGGGTGTCTGTGTGGTGAGTCTGTGGGTCTCTGTGTGGTGAGTCTGTGAGTCTCTGTGTGGTGAGTCTATGTGTCTCTGTGTGGTGAGTCTGTGGGTCTCTGCGTGGTGAGTCTGTATGTCTGTGTGGTGAGTCTGTGTGTCTGTGTGGGTCTCTGTGTGGTGAGTCTGTGGGTCTCTGTGTGGTGAGTCTGTGGTCTCTGTGTGGTGAGTCTGTGTGTCTCTGTGGTGAGTCTATGAGTCTCTATATGTGGTGAGTCTATGGGTCTCTGTGTGGTGAGTCTGTGGGTCTCTATGTGGCGAGTCTGTGTGTGTCTTTGTGGTGAGTCTGTGGGTATCTGTGTGGTGAGTCTGTGGGTCTCTATGAGTGAGTGTATGTCTTTGAGTGGGTCTCTATGAGTGGGTCTCTATGAGTCAGTGCATGTCTATGAGCGGCACCATTGGCTCGATGAACTCAGGCCCCAGGCTCTGAGCCACCAGCGCCTGCATGGCGCTGCTCAGGGCGTCTGAGCGGAGGCAGCGCAGCAGCAGCAGCCGCTGGAGGGGTTCAGGCGGGAGGCCCACGGCTCCGGGAGGGGGGCTCTGAGACACAGAGACACACAGAAAAGATCACCCGTGTAGCCCAAACAGGCTGTAGGGACAAGTGCTGTCAGCGAGCACCTATGAAGGCCGGCACGGCACACGAGGGGTGGGTGGCCTGCACCACGCCCGGCCGCCTTTGTGTCCTCAGTGGCAATGTTTACACATCGCACCGGTACTCATTTGAGGCTGAGTTGACCTAGGGGAGGCCCAAGGCCGGTTCGGATAATCGTCACTGGCGTTGGCCATGAGCAGGAATCGAACTCGGGTCTCCAGGTACACACAGACAACAACCGCCATTCGCCACTAAGTGGCTTGTGCCAGGCCATGTGCACCTTGAGGCCACGTGAAGTGTCGAACGTCCGCTGGCAGGAGGTCACGGGGCAGACCCAGGTGCCACGGGTCGACTGACTGAGATCACTGAGATGACTGGCTGATGCACCACCTGTGCCCCTACTGTGCCAACTTGCTGTGCTTTAGCCACCCGGCGCCCGCTCGATGTTGTGAGCGTCGCTCCTCCGCCCTCCGTTGTTGTTGGAGGACGACTGCCTCCAACTGCCCAGTAGCGTCCTTCACGAGCCGCCTCCACAGAGGCCGATCTTGACACGCTGGTACCGGTCATCGGCAAGTCCACTCAGCTCCACGTCCTCCTGTACCACATCACTCCATCTCTTCTCTAGCCCGTGCTGCGCCGTTTTGCCCCTCGATCCGGCCGAACAAAAGCTGTTTCGGCATGCGGTGGCTGGGCATGCGGGCTACATGACCCAACAAACGCAGCCTTGCCTGCCGGAGGAGCTCACGGATGGGACTTTGTCCAGATCTTTCAAGGATTTGTGAGCTCCTCACACAATCCAGCCTGGTTAAACCCAGGATGGATCGTAGGCAGGCCAGCCTAAATGTTTCTAACCGGTGAAGATGTTCCATTAGGGGGTCCACATTTTACAAGCGTAGAGAAGGGAGGGAATGACCGTGGCCGAGAAGACCTGAAGCTTTGTGTGGAACGAGAGACCAGGTAGCTTCCACACAGTGTTACGCAACCGATGTAAAGATAATGTCGCTCGACTGATTCGGAGTGAGACCTCTGCTGTCAAACCGGAGCCGGTCATGAACACACTACCCAGGTATGGACGAGGAATTCCCCCATCGGGTGCCATCTTGGATGGCGCTGGGGGGGGGGTGCAACTGAGACATGGTCGATGGTGGCACGGGTGAAGGCGACGCGGTGGGAGAAGCACCGCCACCCCACCGCCACCACCACCACCGCCACCACCACCGCCGCCGCCCCCCCACCCCCACCCACACCGCCACCACCACCGCAACCACCACCACACTCACCGCCACCACCACCGCCACCACCCCCACCACCACCACCCCACCGCCACCACCGCCACACTATCTCTCTCTCTCACTATCTGGTGGTGTTGCCTGCAGCACCTGTGTGGCTCGTAGCTGTATCTCTGTCCANCTCTCTCTCTCTATATATCTCTCTCACTATCTCTCTCTCACTATCTCTCTCTCTCTCACTATCTCTCTCTATGTGTACATGTGAGGTGGTGGTGGTGCCTGCAGCACCTGTGTGGCTCGGGGCTTTCGAACACGGCCTGGAAGTGTCCGGCGAGGGCCGAAGTCCTCGGCGAGCGACGAGAATCGGCGCAGCGCGGACAGAGCCTGGAGCTCTCCCCAGGCTCGCTCGGGGAGCCACAGCGGAGCCGGGTTGGGGAGCATAGTGGGGGCACGGGCCCCCAGAGAGCAAAAACCTCCACTCATCCTGCAGAGAGACAGAGAGAGAGACACTGAGAGAGAGACACGAGAGAGAGAGACACTGAGAGAGAGACACAGAGAGAGAGACAGAGAGAGAGACATGGAGAGAGAGACGTAGAGAGAGAGACACAGAGAGAGAGACACAGAGACACTGAGAGAGAGACACTGGGAGAGAGAGAGACACTGAGAGAGAGAGAGACACTGAGAGAGAGANAGAGACACGGAGAGAGAGAGACACGAGAGAGAGAGAGACACTTACAGTGGGACACGGGGGCAGTGAGACACGGGGACAGTGAGACACGGGGACACGGGGCAGTGAGACACGGGACAGTGGACACGGGGCAGTGAGACACAGGGGGCAGTGGGACACGGGGGCAGTGAGACACGGGAGTGGGACACGGGGAGTGAGACACGGGGGAGTGAGACACGGGGGCAGTGGGACACGGGGGCAGTGAGACACGGGGACAGTGGGACAGTGAGACACTGGGGAGTGAGACACGGGGACACGGGGCAGTGAGACACGGGGACACGAGTGAGACACGGGNNAGTGAGACACGGGACAGTGAGACACGGAGACACGGGACAGGAGACACGGGGAGTGGGACACAGTGGGGGGCAGTGGGACACGGGGGCAGTGAGCACGGGCAGTGAGACACGGGGCAGTGAGACACGGGGACAGGGACAGTGGGGGGGGACAGTGAGAGACAGGGACAGGGGCAGTGAGACACGGGACAGTGGGACACGGGGAGTGAGACACGGGGGCAGTGAGACACTGGGGGCAGTGAGACACGGGGGCAGTGAGACACGGGGCAGTGAGACACNGGGGCAGTGGGACACGTGGGCAGTGGGACACGGGGAGTGAGACACGGGGAGTGAGACACGGACAGTGGGACACTGGGGGCAGTGAGACACGGGGCAGTGAGACACGGGACAGTGGGACACTGGAGAGACACTGGGGGCAGTGAGACACGGGGAGTGAGACACGGGACAGTGGGACACGGGGAGTGAGACACGGGAGTGAGACACGGGGACAGTGGGACAGGGAGTGAGACAGGGAGTGAGACACGGGACAGTGGGACACGGGCAGTGAGACACGGGCAGTGAGACACGGGACAGGGACAGGTGGGGGGGGGTCAGTGGAACACGGGGGCAGTGGGACACGGGGGCAGGGACACTGGGAGGCTGGGTTCAACAATGGGTCTGGGCATCTGTCTGTCTCTCTCTGTCTCTCTGTCTCTGACTCTCTGTCTCTCTCTGTCTCTCTGTCTCTCTCTGTCTCTCTGTCTCTGTCTCTGTGTCTCTGTCTCTCTGCTCTCTGTTTCTGTGTCTCTGTCTCTCTGTCTCTGTGTCTCTGTCTCTCTGTCTCTCTGTCTCTCTGTCTCTGTGCGCAGGGTCGAGAGCGGAGGCTCTGATGCGATCCTCAATGGAGCGAGGTCGCTGGCTCTTCCTGCAAAACTGCCACTTGGCGCCCAGTTGGATGCCAACACTGGAAGCCCTCGTCAGCGGCATCGAGCCGGACAAGGTGAGCCCGTGCCAGGCTAGGTGCATGGGGGGGTCACGTGACAGACCCAGGTGTCTATGGGTGACTGCTGTGCCAGGCTAGGTGCAGGGGGGGGTCACGTGACAGACCCTGCAGGTGTCTATGGGATGACTGCTGTGCCAGGCTAGGTGCAGGGGGGGTCACGTGACAGACCCAGGTGCTATGGGTCGACTGCTGTGCCAGGCTAGGTGCATGAGGTCACGAGACAGANCCTGCAGGTGTCTATGGGATGACTGCTGTGCCAGGCTAGGTGCACCGGGGGGGGGTCACGTGACAGACCCAGCAGGTGTCTATGGGATGACTGCTGTGCCAGGCTAGGTGCACGAGGTCACGGGACAGAACCTGCAGGTGTTTATGGGGATGACTGCTGTGCCAGGCTAGGTGCAGGAGGTCACGGGACAGACCCTGCAGGTCTCTATGGGATGACTGCTGTGCCAGGCTAGGTGCAGGAGGTCACGGGACAGACCAGCAGGTGTCTGATGACTGCGTGCCAGGCTAGGTCATGAGCACCGGACAGACCTGCAGGTGTTGATGATGCGTGCCAGGCTAGGTCAGGAGCACGGAAGACCCTGGCATTATGGGATGATGCTGTGCCAGGCTAGGTGCATGAGGTCACGTGAAGACCTGCAGGGGGATGACTGCGTCCAGGCTAGGTCATGAGGTAGTGAAGACCCGGTGGATGGGATGACTGCTGTGGCCAGGCTAGGTGCTGGGTACGGGAAGACCCTGCAGGTTCTAGGGTTGACTGCTGTGCCAGGCTAGGTCAGGAGGTCACGGGACAGACCCAGCAGGTGTAGGGATGATGCTGTGCCAGGCTAGGTGCAGGAGGTCACGGGACAGACCCTGCAGGTGTTATGGGATGACTGCTGTGCCAGGCTAGGTGCAGGAGGTCACGGGACAGACCTGCAGGTGTCTATGGGATGACTGCTGTGCCAGGCTAGGTGCATGAGGTCACGGGACAGACCCTGCAGGTGTCTATGGGATGACTGCTGTGCCAGGCTAGTGCAGGAGGTCACGGGACAGACCCTGCAGGTGTTTATGGGATGACTGCTGTGCCAGGCTAGGTGCAGGAGGTTACGGGACAGACCCTGCAGGTGTCTATGGGATGACTGCTGTGCCAGGCTAGGTGCATGAGGTCACGGGACAGACCTGCAGGTGTCTATGGGATGACTGGTGTGCCAGGCTAGGTGCAGGAGGTCACGGGACAGACCCAGCAGGTGTCTATGGGATGACTGCTGTGCCAGGCTAGGTGCAGGAGGTCACGGACAGACCTGCAGGTGTCTATGGGATGACTGCTGTGCCAGGCTAGGTGCATGAGGTCACGGGACAGACCCTGCAGGTGTCTATGGGATGACTGGTGTGCCGGCTAGGTGCAGGAGGTCACGGGACAGACCCAGCAGGTGTCTATGGGATGACTGCCGTGCCAGGCTAGGTGCAGGAGGTCACGGGACAGACCCAGCAGGTGTCTATGGGGTGACTGCTGTGCCAGGCTAGGTGCATGAGGTCACGGGACAGACCCTGCAGGTGTCTATGGGATGACTGCTGTGCCAGGCTAGGTGCATGAGGTCACAGGACAGACCTTGCAGGTGTCTATGGGATGACTGCTGTGCCAGGCTAGGTGCATGAGGTCACGGACAGACCCTGCAGGTGTCTATGGGGACGACTGCTGTGCCAGGCTAGGTGCAGGAGGTCACGGGACAGACACTGCAGGTGTCTATGGGGATGACTGCTTGCCAGGCTAGGTGCATGAGGTCACGTGACAGACCTGCAGGTGTCTATGGGATGATGCTTGCCAGACTAGGTGCATGAGGTCACGTGACAGACCTGAGTCGTCAGATGACTGCTGTGCAGGCTAGGTGCATAGGTCACGTGACAGACCCTGCAGTTCGAGACCTGTGCAGGCTAGGTGCAGGACAGAGGACACAGCATCCGTGTCTGTCCCATGTCTCTGTGTGTCTGTGTTGTGTGTCTCTGTTCTGTGTCTCATGTGTCTGTCTCTGTGTCTCTNTGTCTCNGCTCNGTGTCTCTGTGTCTCACCAGTNTGNTCTCTGTGTTGTGTGTTTACCATTGCTCGGTCTCTTCCTCTATGTCGTCTCACCAGCCTGTCTCNGTCTCTGTGTGGTGTCTCTGTGTCTCTATGCGGTCCACCACGTCTGTGCGTCCGAGCTCCCAGCTGTGTTCTGTGTCTCACCAGTCTCTGTTCTCTGTCTGTGTGCTCTGTGGTCTCTGTTCCCCGGTCACCGCGACTTCTGTCTGTGNGCCAGTGTNTTGTCTATTGTCTCTGGTNTCTGGTCTCTGTGTGTGNGTCTCAGCCTGTCTGTGCTCTCTATCTCAAGGTGCGACTTCTGTCTGTGNGTACGGTCCCAGCCTGTCTACCAGTGTGTCTCTGTGTGCTCTGTGTGTCTGTGTCTCTGTGTCTGTGTGTGTGTCTCTTGTGTGTTCAGTGTCTCTGTCTCTGTGTGCTCTGTGTCTGTGTGTGCTCTGTCTTGGTCTGTGTNTGGTCTCTGTGTGCTATGTCTCTCCCCAGGTACCGTGTTNGTCTGTGTGTCACGAGTTCCTCAGCCTGTCTCTGTTGGTCTCTGTGTGCTGTGTCTCACCGTGTGCTCTGTGTGTCTGTGTCTGTGGTCTCTATCTGCAGGTCCACCGTGACTTCTGTCTGTGTCTCCCAGTCTGGTGTGTGTCTGTGTGTCTCTGTGTCTACCAGTGCTGTGTTGGTCTCTGTCTCTGTGTGTCTCTGTGTGNCTCTGTGTGTCTCTGTGTCTGTGTGTGTCTCTGGTTCCACCGTGACTTCTGTCTGTGTTAGTCTCCCAGCCCCCACTTCCCCGTGTGCTGTGTCTCTGGTCTGGGTGCCTCACCAGTGTGTCTGTGTGTGTGTCTATGTCTCTGTGTTCCCAGCCTGTCTCTGGATTCTGTTCGTGTGTGTTTGTGTCCTGTGTTCTGTCTCTGTGTCTCCGCAGGTGCACCGCGACTTCTGTCTGTGTGTCACGAGTCTCCCCAGCCCACACTTCCCCGTGTCGCTGTGTCTGTGTCTCACCAGCCTGTCTCTGTGTGTGTGTGTCTGTGTCTCTGTGTCTGTGTGTCTCTGTGTCTCTGTGTGTCTCTGTGTCTGTGTGTGTCTCTGCAGTTCCACCGTGACTTCTGTCTGTGTGTCACGAGTCTCTCCAGCCCCCACTTCCCCGTGTCGCTGTGTCTCTGTGTCTGTGTGCCTCACCAGTGTGTCTGTGTGTGTGTCTATGTCTCTGTGTCTCACCAGCCTGTCTCTGTGATTCTGTCTCTGTGTGTGTCTGTGTCTGTCTGTGTGTCTCTGTGTCTCCCCAGGTCCACCGAGACTTCTGTCTGTGTGTCACGAGTCTCCCCAGCCTGTGTCTGTGTCTCTGTGTGTCTCTGTGTCTCACCAGTCTGTCTGTGTGTCTCTGTGTGTCTGTCCCCAGGTCCACCGCGACTTCTGTCTGTGTGTCACGAGTCTGCCCAGCCCCCACTTCCCCGTGTCGCTGCTGCAGAACTCTTCCAAGATGGCGCTGGAGCCTCCACGTGGCGTCCGCAGCAGCCTCGTGAAGGCCTTCGCAGGCCTCGCTGAGGACTTCATCTCCTCCTGTGCCAAGGTGAGCTCACCAACACTCACCACTCCTCACCACTCACCGCTCACCACCACTCCTCGTGAAAGCCTTCGCAGGCCTCAGCGAGGACTTTGTCTCCTCCTGTGCCAAAGTGAACTCCTCACCACCATTCACCACCACTGATCACTCACCACTACTCACCACTCACCACCACTCACCACCACTCACCACCACAAACCACGACTCACCACCACTCACCACCGCTCACTACTCAGCACTCACCACCCACCGCTCACCATTTAACGCCACCACCGCTCACCGTTTGTGTCTCTCGCTGTGTCTCTGTGTCTCTGTCTGTGTCTCTGTGTCTCTGTCTCTGTCTGTGTCTGTGTCTCTGTGTCTCTCTGTGTGTGTGTCTCTGTCTGTGTCTCTGTCTCTCTGTGTCTCTCTGTGTCTCTCTGTGTCTCTGTCTGCGTGTGTCTTGTTTGTGTCTCTGTCTCTCTGTGTCTCTCTGTGTCTCTCTGTGTTTCTGTCTGTGTCTCTGTGTCTCTGTGTATATCGCTGTGTCTCTGTGTCTCTGTATATGTCTCTGTCTGCGTGCGTCTCTCATTGTGTCTCTGTCTGTGTCTCTGTCTGTGCAGCCGATGGAGCTGAAGTCTCTGCTGCTGTCTCTGTGCCTGTTCCACGGCGTGTCTCTGTCTGTGTCTCTGTGTCTCTGTCTGTGTCTCTGTCTGCGTCTCACTGTGTCTCTGTCTGTGTCTCTCTGTGTCTCTGTCTGTGTCTCTGTGTCTCTGTGTCTATCGCTGTGTCTCTGTGTCTCTGTCTGTGTCTCTCACTGTGTCACTGTGTCTCTGTGTGTGCAGCCGACGGAGCTGAAGTCTCTGTTGCTGGCGCTGTGCCTGTTCCACGGCGTGTCTCTGGAGCGCCGCCGCTACGGGCCGCTGGGGTTCAACGTCCCGTACGAGTTCACGGAGGGCGACCTCAGCATCTGTGTGAGCCAGCTGCACATGTTCCTGGAGAGTACAACAGCGTTCCCTTCAAGGTACCCGCCACCACCAACACCTACACCACATACACCTCACCACCACACCTACAACACCACCACCTACACCATCACCANACNACCACCACCTACACCACCACCTACACCATCACCTACACCACCACCTACCACCACCACACCACCACCACCACCACCTACACCATCACCACCCACACCACCTACACCATCACCCACCCACCACTACCACCTACACCACCACCACCCCACCACCACCACCTACACCATCACCACCACCACCTACACCACCCTCACCACCACCACCACTACACCATCACTACACCACCACCCACACCAGCCACACCACCACCACCACCTACTCCACCACCTACACACCACCTAAACCATCACCACCACCACCACCACCTACACCACCACCACCACCACCTACACCTACACCATCACCACCCACACCACCTATACACCACCTACACACCTATACCACCACCACCACCTACACCATCACTACACCACCACCTACACCACCACCACCTACACCACACCATACACCATCACCACCACCAACCACACCATCTACACACCACCAAACCTACACCACCACCACCACCTACACCATCACCATCCACACCACCCTCACCACCTACACCATCACCTACACCATCACCACTACACCCTCACCACCACCATACACCTACAACCACCTACACCACCACCACCACCTACACCACCACCACCTACACCATCACACCACCAACCACACCATCTACACCACCACCAAAACCTACACCACCACCACCTACACCATCACCATCCATGCCACCCTCACCACCTACACCATCACCTACACCTACACCATCACCACTACCACCCTCACCACCACCACCTACACCACCACCTACACACCACACTCATTCACTCACCCATCCACTCACTCACCCACCCACTCACTCACCCATCCACCCACCCANCCACCCACTCACCACTCACCCACCCATCCACACACTCCTCACCCACCCCACCCACCCACCACTCATCCACCCACTCACCCACTCACTCACTCATTCACTCACCCACCCACCCACTCACCACTCACCCCACCCACCCACCCACCCACTCACTCACCCACCCACCTACACCACCACCTACCCACCCGCCCACTCACCCACTCACCCACCCACTCACTCACCCACCCACCACCCATCCACCCACCACCCCCCACCCACCCACCACTCACTCACCACCACCACCCACCCACCCACCACCACCACCCCACCCACCCACCCCCCACCACCCACTCACCCACCCACTCACCACCCACCCACCCACCCATCCACCACCCACCCACCCACCCACCCACCACTCACTCACTCACCCANCCACCCACCCACCCACCCACTCACCACTCACCCACCCACCCACCCACCCACTCACTCACCCCCCCACCCACCCACCACTCACCACTCACCCACCCACTCACCCACTCATCCACTCACTCATTCACCCACCCACCCATCCACCCACCCACCCACTCACTCACCCACCCCACCCACTCACTCCACCCACCTACCCACCCGCCCACTCACCCACTCACCCACCCCACCCACTCACTCACTCACTCACCCACCCACCCAATCACCCACCCACCCTCCACTGCCATCATCACCACCACCACCACCATCATATTACACCATCATGGTCACCGGCGGTTACCTCCGCGGTTGCCTTGGTGACCGGCAGGTGCTCAGGTACACGCGGGGCAGATCAACTACGGTGGGCGCGTGACGGACGACTGGGACCGCCGACGCTCTGGAGCTGCTGAGCCACTTCTACAGCCCCGAGAGCCTGGACCCCACACACAGCTACACCGAGTGTGGCACTTACAGGCAGATCGCCTCCAAACACTGAGCTGTCGGTGAGTAGTACCACTAAACACTCACTCACCNACTCACTCACTCACTCACTCACCCCACTCACTNACTCACCACTCNCCACTCACGTTACTCACTCACTACCACTCACTCACCACTCACTCACNCACCACTCACTCACTCACACCACACTCACTCACACTCACTCACTCACTCACTCACTCACTCACCACNACTCACCACTCACCACNCACTCACTCACTCACCTACCACTCACTCACCTACACACTCTGGACCCCACACACATACACCGAGTGTGGCACTACAGGCAGATCGTCCAACACGACTCAGTACCACTACACACTCACTCACCACACACTCACTCACTCAACACCACTCACCTACTCACTCAACCTACACACTCACTCCACACCACCTACTCACTCACTCACACACTCACCTCCTCACACACTCACTCACNCTCACTCAACCACTCACTCACTCACTNACTCACTCACTCATTCACTCACTCACTCACCACACACTCACTCACCTACTCACTCTGGACCCCACACACAGCTACACCGAGTGCATACAGCAGATCGCCTCCACACTGAGCTTCGGTGAGTAGTATCACTACAACTCACTCACTCACTCACCTACACACTCACACCTACTCACTCACCTACACACTCACTCACCTCCTACTCACTCACACACTCACCTACTCACTCACCCACTCACTCACTCACCTACACACTCACTCACCTACTCACTCACTCACCCTCTCACTCACTCACCTACACACTCACTCACTCACCTACACACTCACTACCTACTCACTCACTCACTCACCCACTCACGCACTACACACACACTCACTCACTCACTCCACTACACTACCACTCANTCACNCACTNACTCANACTCACTCACACACTCACTCACCTACTCACTCACCCCACACACACTCACCGAGTCACCTACAGGCAGATCGCCTCCAACACTGATCGAGTGGTACCATTACACACTCACTCACCTACACACTCACTCACCTACACACTCACTCACTCGCTCACCCGCTCACTCACTCACCTACACACACACTCACCTACACACTCACTCACTCACCCACTCACTCACCTACACACTCACTCACTAACCTACACACTTACTCACCTACACACTTACTCACCTACACACTCTGGACCCCACACACAGCTACACCGAGTGTGGCACCTACAGGCAGATAGCGTCCAACACTGAGCTGTCGGTGAGTAGTACCACTACACACTCACTCACCTACACACTCACATACCAGTCACNACTTACTCACCCACTCACTCANCTACACTCACACTCACCTACACACACTCACTCACCCACTCACTCACCACCACACACTCCTCACCTACTCACTACACACTCACTCACCTACCTACACACTCACCTACACACTCACTCAGCNACACACTCACCTACTCACTCACCTACACACTCATAAACACCTACACACTCACACAACAACAACAACCGCCATTCGCCACTGAGTGGCGGTGATGTCACCACGACGCTTGTGCCAGGCCATGTGCACCTTGAGGCCACGTGAAGTGTCGAACGCCCGCTGGCAGGAGGTCACGGGGCAGACCCAGGTGCCACGGGTCGACTGACTGAGATGACCGAGATGACTGGCTGATGCACCACCTGTACCCCTACTGTGCCAACTTGCTGTGCTTTAGCCACCCGGCGCTCCGCTCGTTGTTGTGAGCGTCGCTCCTCCGCCCTCTGTTGTTTTGGAGGGCGACTGCCTCCAACTGCCCAGTAGCAGCGTCTTCACGAGCCTCCTCCACATCCTCCTGTACCACGTCACTCCATCTCTTCTCTAGCCCGTGCCGCGCCCATTTAGCCCCCTCGATCCGGCCGAACAAAAGCTGTTTAGGCATGCGGTGGCTGGGCATGCGGGCTACATGACCCAACCAACGCAGCCTTGCCTGCCGGAGGTGCTCACCGAGGGGACTTTGTCCAGATCTTTCAAGGATTTGTGAGCTCATCGCACAATCCAGCCTGGTTAAACCCAGGATTGATTGTAGGCAGACCAGCCTAAATGTTTCTAACTGGCGAAGATGTTCCATTAGGGGTCTGTGTTTCGCAAGCACACACCTACACACACCCACACACCTACACACACCCACACGCTCACACACCTACACACACACACCTAGTCACACAAATCCGGGGTGTATGATCTCTATCTGTGTGTGGGTGTAGTGGATAGTAGTGTAGTGTATAATAATCTAGTGTAGTAGTGTGGTGTATAGTAGTGTATAGTGTAGTGTATAGTGTAGTGTATAGTAGTGTATGGTAGTGTATAGTGTAGTGTATAGTGTATAGTAATGTGTGTGTAGTATATAGTGTATAGTAATGTGTGTGTGTAGTGTATAGTAATGTGTGTGTGTAGTGTATAGTGTATAGTAATGTGTGTGTGTAGTGTATAATAATGAGTGTGTAGTGTATAGTAATGTAGTGTATAGTGTATAGTAATATGTGTATAGTGTATAGTAATGTGTGTGTGTAGTGTATAGTAATGTAGTGTATAGTGTATAGTAATGTGTGTGTAGTGTATAGTGTATAGTAATGTAGTGTATAGTGTATAGTAATGTGCGTGTGTTTGTGTAGTGTATAGTAATGTAGTGTATAGTAATGTAGTGTATAGTAACGTGTGTGTGTAGTGTATAGTAATGTAGTGTATAGTGTATAGTAATGTGTGTGTAGTGTATAGTGTATAGTAATGTGTGTGTAGTATATAGTGTATAGTAATGTGTGTGTGTAGTGTATAGTGTATAGTAATGTGTGTGTGTAGTGTATAGTGTATAGTAATGTGTGTGTGTAGTGTATAATAATGAGTGTGTAGTGTATAGTATAGTAATGTAGTGTATAGTGTATAGTAATATGTGTGTAGTGTATAGTGTATAGTAATGTGTGTGTGTAGTGTATAGTAATGTAGTGTATAGTGTATAGTAATGTGTGTGTAGTGTATAGTGTATAGTAATATAGTGTATAGTAATGTGCGTGTGTTTGTGTAGTGTATAGTAATGTAGTGTATAGTAATGTAGTGTATAGTAACGTGTGTGTGTAGTGTATAGTAATGTAGTGTATAGTGTATAGTAATGTGTGTGTAGTGTATAGTGTATAGTAATGTGTATAGTGTATAGTAACGTGTGTGTAGTTTATAGTAGTGTATAGTGTATAGTAACGTGTGTGTGTGTAGTGTATAGTAATGTGTGTGTGTAGTGTGTAGTGTATAGTAATGTGTAGTGTATAGTGTATAGTAGTGTGTAGTATATAGTAATGTGTGTGTAGTGTATAGTAATGTAGTGTATAGTGTATAGTAATGTGTGTGTATAGTGTATAGTAATGTGTGTGTGTAGTGTATAGTGTATAGAAGTGTGTGTAGTGTATAGTGTATAGTAATGTAGTGTGTAGTGTATAATAGTATTTAGTGTATAGTTTATAGTAACGTGTGTGTAGTGTATAGTGTATAGTAATGTAGTATAGTGTATAGTAATGTAGTGTGTAGTGTATAGTAATGTAGTGTATAGTAATGTAGTGTATAGTGTATAGTAACNTGTGTGTGTGTGTGTGTGCAGGGCTACTTGCAGTACGCCCGCAGCCTGCCCCTCACAGACTCCCCGGCCGTGTTTGGGCTGCACCCCAACGCCAGCCTCACGCTGGCGCACAGTGAGGGAGCGGCGCTGCTGCTGGCGCTGCTGCAGATGCAGCCGCAAGACGCCGCTAGCGCTGCCGCTGGTGGTGGCGTTGCAAAGTCACGCGACGAGGTGACGCAGTCGAGCACAAACACGTACAACATACACTACACTATACACTACTATACACTACACTACTATACACTACACTATACACTACACTACACACTACACTATACACTACTATACACTACACTATACACTGCACTGTACACTACACCATACACTACTATACACTACACTATACACTACACTATACACTACACTATACACCACACTATACACTACACTATACACTATGAGGTTATGGGACAGACCCTGCAGGTGCCACGGGTTGGCTGCTGTGCCAGGCTAGGTGCAGGATTAGGTCATGGGACAGATCCAGCTGGTGCCATGGGTTGACTGATTGAGATGGCAGATTTACCACCTGTTCCCCTACTGTGTGTATCTCTGTGTGTGCATCTGTGTCTCTGTGTGTGTATCGACTTGTCATCTGTAAGATGCGCCTGCCATTCTTCCACTCCGGTGGTGGGTGTACACCCAGGACCCCATTGAAACCCATAGTGGCCTGGTCTCAGCTAGCTGTTGAAAGTTGCAAGCGAGAATTTCATCATCGCTTGCAGCTGGGGTTGGCATCGTCCCCCACTCCTCCTGATGTCGAGGGGAAATGGGCCAGGTTTAGGACTGTGGCTCATGCAGCTGCAATGGCTGCTTTGGGTACACGGTCCAGACCTCCTCCGACACCCTGGCTGACAGAGGAGGTGTTCAGGCTGGCTGAGAAAAAGCAACAGGCCCACTCTCATTGTCAGCAAATGAGGAGGCTTACCGCAGCCTTCATTAGCAGATTCGTATAGCCATGCGGCGCTGCAAGGATGGGTGGTGGGCAGCGGTTGCTGAGGAGATGGAATCTGCCTCAGCAGCCCGCAATCACAAATACATGTTTAATTCCATCAAAGAAGTAACTTGCAGCGCCTCACCTATCTCCATCCTTGAGGAAAGAGTGGTAATCTGATCTCCGACCCCCAGGAACAGGTCTGCAGGTTTGCAGAGAATTTCTGTGAGGTCTTGAGGGAGGGGATTTCCCTCAGCCCAAACAACATCATGGGGTAAGGTGGGGACGACCCTGCTGGGGCTGCTGTACCTCAAATATTGAGAAAAGTAGCCACCCCATCTGAGTGGTTGGCTGAGGTGCCATCTGTAGAGGAAGTGAGAGGGGCGATCCGGAGTCTGAGACCAGGAAAAGCACCGGGCAGAGAGGATCACCAAGCGAAATGCTGAGGGAGGGTGGCATCTGTGCGCAGACTGTCCTAGATGACATCATCACACCTGTCTGTACTGTAGTGAGCCCAAAGGCGAGTGAGAGCTGTTACTTGAGGCAACAGTTTATTTAACAACTCAATGCAAGGTCCCTACTATCAGCAATATTTTGCTGTCTTTTCTTGGATTTTCTGTTTGCACATAGTCATTTAAAGATGTTTTCTTGTTCATGCTTTTGTTTTATGTTTGTTGTGGTTACACCCGATTCAAGAGCCAAATGGCTCACAGGGATATACCTAATAAATGAACTTGAACTACTATGAAGGGCAACCGCCCCTTACACCTGCTACCTGGGGAGGTAATGGCCTCCAGGCTATCGTGCCTCCTAACACTGGGGCCCAGAACCAGAGACATATAGACAGACATATCATCAGACAGATATCACAGAGATACATAGAGAGAGCCAAACACAGGCACACAGAGAAACCACGCCTCTGTGTCGAGGCCTTAAATAGAGATAGGGGCGGGAGCGGAGAGAGAGGAGGGGTTAGAGAAATTTGCATGTCAATGAATGGCACGGTGAGTGGCACGGTGCAAAAGCTTGAGAAAATTAGGAGACCTGGAGAGACACACGCAGTGGGGCCCACTGGACACTCAGCCCTCTGGCTAGGGACCCTAGGGAGGCCATCCTGACCCGACCCAGCCAATGTCCTCGGCTCCCAGCCACTGGCCCACTCAGTCCAGGCCCTTAGAAGGACAGCAGGTCTGGGGGTCTACCCAGCGTCCGACCGCTGTCTCACTCAGTCCAGGCCCTTAGGACAGCGAGTCTGGGGGTCTACCCAGCGTCTAACTCTAAGCCCGGTCTTCAGTCTCCGGCTTCGGGACGACTGCCGAACCCGTTCAGGTGTCCGTCTTTTAGACACCTCCCCCCAGGGTCTCTCCGGCCCTGGCCACGCCTCCCTTCCGGGGTGTTCCAGGGGTTCTAGAACAGTCCCCAGCCCCCTCCTGGGGTCTGGGAAACCTCGGTGGCCCACATGTCACCCCTACTGACGTATGTCCGCTAGTGCAGGTAGGTGCACCGTGTGTTCATGGCGTTACAGTGCCACAGGACATGCTCCGCAGGATTGGAAGGATGCCCTGGTGGTCCCCTCTTTAAGGGGAGCGGTAGTGTACCGGTTAGCGCTACGCTGCGCTACGAACCTGGGGACCCGGGTTCGATTCCCGCTCACGGCCAACACCAGTGACGATTATCTGAACCGGTCCAGGGCCTCCCCTAGGTCTACTCGGCCTCAAATGAGTACCTGGTGCAGTGTGTAAACATGGCCACCACCCCTCGTGTGCCGTGCCGGCCTTTATAGGTGCTCGCTTACAGCACTTTGTAAATAATGTGTGTGTCTCTGTGTGTCTCTGTGTGTCTCTGTGCGTATATCTCTGTGTGTCTCTGTGTCTCTCTGTGTGTCTCTGTGCGTATATCTATGTGTGTCTCTGTGTGTCTCTGTGTGTGTATCTGTGTGTCTCTGTGTGTATATCTGTCTGTATATCTCTGTGTGTCTCTGTGTGTCTCTGTGTGTCTCTGTGCATATATATTTGTGTGTCTCTGTATGTATCTGTGTGTCTCTGTGTATCTCTGTGTGTGTGTCTCTGTGTGTCTCTGTGTGTCTGTCTCTCTGTAGGTGGTGGAGGAGGTGGCTAGGCGCATTCTCGACGAGGTCCCGGTGCCGCTGGCTGAGCGCGAGCTCGTGGAGAAGTTCCCCGTCCGCTACGACGAGTCCATGAACACGGTGCTGGTGCAGGAGGTGCTGCGGTGAGTCACAGCCACAGTCAAAGCTCCCCCAGGTAGCCTCGAGCAGGCCTGGAGGGGGGGCAAGTGCCGTCAGTAGCGCGCGCACCTGTGAAGTAGACAAAGGCAAAGCTATTGGATCAAGGGCGCTGCGGTGGCTGGGAGATGTTAACTACCTTGCCTGGTATGCAGGAGGTCGTGAGTTCGATCCCGACCCTGACAATGCCTGCTGCTGTATTTGGAGTTTGTGTGTCTCCCTCATCATCATCACGGTGGCCAGGAGATGTTAACTGCCTCGCCTGGTATGCAGGAGGCCGTGGGTTCGATCCCGACCCTGACAATGCCTGCTACAGCATGCAGGACCCGTGTCTCCCCGTGTCTCCCCACGTCTCATCCCCACATCTCCCGTGTCTCATCCCCACGTCTCCCCGCGTCTCCCCACATCTCCCCGTGTCTCATCCCACGTCTCCCCGTGTCTCATCCCTGCGTCTCCCCGTGTCTCATCCCGCGTCTCCCCGTGTCTCCCCGCGTCTCCCCGTGTGTCTCCCGCGTCTTTGCCGTGCAGCTACAACCGTCTGCTGGAGGCTGTGCGCTGCAGCCTGCAGGCTCTGCTGCGTGCTCTGCAGGGCCTCGTGGTGATGTCCTCCGAGCTCGAGTTGATGGCTCACAGCCTGTACACCAACGCCGTGCCAGCACTGTGGCAGGCCAAGGTCAGTCACCACGGAGACACCACGGAGACACCGCGGAGACACGGAGACACAGAGAGACACAGAGAGACACAGACACCACGTGGACACGGAGACACGGAGTCACAGAGAGACACCACAGAGACACAGAGACACCACGGAGACACGCAGACACAGAGAGACACAGAGACACAGAGAGACANCACAGAGACACCACCGAGACACGAGACACGGAGTCACAGAGAGACACACAGACACCACAGAGACACAGAGACACCATGGGGACACGGAGACACGGAGAGACACAGAGAGACACCATAGAGAGACACCACAGGTGGTGCAAGGTACGAGCTCGAGTTGATGGCTCACAGCCTTTACACCAACGCCGTGCCAGCGCTGTGGCAGGCCAAGGTGAGTCCCCACGGAGACACCACGGAGACAACACGGAGACACGGAGACACGAAGAGACACAGAGACATGGAGACACGGAGACAGAGAGACACACAGACACCACAGAGACACAGAGACACCACGGAGACACCACGGAGACACCACGGAGACAGAGAGACACAGAGAGACACAGAGAGACACAAAGACACCACGGAGACACAGAGACAGAGAGACACAGAGATACCACAGAGACAGAGAGACACACAGACACCACAGAGACACAGAGACACCACAGAGACACGGAGAGACACAGAGAGACACAGAGAGACACAGAGACACTACAGATACACGGAGACAGAGAGACACACAGACACCACAGAGACACAGAGACACCACAGAGACACGGAGAGACACAGAGAGACACAGAGACACAGAAACACCACGTGGACACGGAGACACAGAGACACAGAGACACCACAGAGACACGGAGAGACACAGAGAGACACAGAGACACTACAGAGACACGGAGACAGAGAGACACACAGAGACACAGAAACACCACGTGGACACGGGGACACCACGGAGACACAGAGAGATAGGGACACGGAGACACAGAGACAGAGACACAGAGACACCATGGGGACACCACGGAGAGACAGAGACATGGGACACGGAGACACAGAGACACGGAGACACAGAGACAGAGAAATAGAGACACTACGGAGACCCACGGAGACACGGAGACACACGGGAGACATGGGATGTGAAGACACGCTGGTGATGGTGATGGCGGTGGTGCTGTTGGTGGTGTGATACTGCTGGTGGTCATGATGATGGTGGTGACGGTGTTGGTGGTGTGCGGTGGTGCTGGTGGTGGTGGTGATACTGCTGGTAGTCATGATGATGATGATGGTGGTGACGGTGATGGTGGTGATGGTGGTGGTGCTGGTGGTATGACGCTGGTGCTGGTGGTGATGGTAGTGGTGATGGTAGTGGTGGTGGTAGTGGTGGTGGGTGCTGGTGGTGATGGTAGTGGTGCTGGTGGTGATGGTAGTGGTGATGGTGCTGGTGGTGGTGGGTGCTGGTGGTGTGGTAGTGGTGCTAGTGGTGGTAGTGGTGCTGGTGCTGATGGTAGTGGTGCTGCTGGTGATGGTAGTGGTGCTGGTGGTGGTGGTGCTGGTGTGGTGCTGGTGGTGGTGCTGGTGATGGTAGTGCTGCTGGTGGTGATGGTGCTAGTGGTGCTGGTGGTGTAGTGGTGCTGGTGGTGGTGGTGTTGTGGTGGTGGTGCTGGTGATGGTAGTGCTGCTGGTGGTGATGGGTGCTAGTGGTGCTGGTGCTGCGGGTGGTGGTGGTAGTGGTGCTGGTGGTGATGGTAGTGGTGCTGGTAGTGGTGATAGTAGTGGTGCTGGTGGTGGTGATGTTGGTATGACGCTCGTGCCGCTGCTGCCGCACTGCAGGCGTACCCCTCCCTGAAGCCGCTGGCTCCGTGGCTCTCTGAGTTGTCCGCCGCGTCGACTTCGTGAGCCGCTGGCGGCCTCCGACGGCCCCGGCCTCCTTCTGGATCGGGGCCTCTTCTTCCGCAGGCCTTCCTGACGGGCACCCTGCAGAACCACGCCCGCCGCACGGGCACCGCCATCGACGCGCTCTCCTTCACCTTCCAGGTGACTCCGTCTCTCTCTGTGGGTCTCTGTGGGTCTTTGTAGGAGTCTATGGGTCTCTGTGGGTCTCTGTGGGTCTCTATAGGAGTCTCTATAGGAGTCTATGGGTCTCTGTGGGTCTCTATGGGTGTCTGTGTGTGTCTGTTGGTCTCTGTGGGTCTCTGTGGGTCTCTATGGGTGTCTGTGGGTATCTGTGGGTCTTTGTGAGTTCATATGGGTCTCTGTGGGTGTCTATGGGTCTCTGTGGGTGTTTATGAGTCTCTATGGGTCTCTATGGTCTTTATGGGTATCAATGGGTCTCTATGGGAGTTATGGGTCTCTATGGTCTTTATAGGAGTCTATGGGTCTCTGTGGGTCTCTGCCTTCCTGACGAGCACCCTGCAGAACCACGCCCGCCCACCGGCACCGCCATCGACGCGCTCTCCTTCACCTTCCAGGTGACTCCGTCTCTCTCTGTGGGTCTCTATAGGAGTCTATGGGTCTCTGTGGCAGAGGTCGCAACCGGTACCCGATACCCGTACCCTACCGAAACCCGGCTACCCGTACCCGGTAGGGTACGGGTATGGGTAGCCGTTTGTGACCCTGGTGCGGCCGGGTACGGGTACGGGTAAGGAATCAAAACCCGTTTGCGACCTCTGCTCTGTGGGTGTATATGGGTGTCTGTGGGTCTCTGTGGGTCTTTGTGAGTTCATATGGGTTTCTGTGGGTCTTTGTGGGTCTCTGTGGGTGTCTATGGGTCTCTGTGGGTCTTTGTGGATCTCTGTATGTCTCTGTGGGTGTCATTGGTCTTTGTGGATGTCTATGAGTCACTGTGGGTCTCTGTAGGTCTTTGTGGGTCTCTGTGGGTCTCTGTGGGTCTCTATGGGTGTCTATGGGTCTCTGTGTCTCTATGGGTGTTTGTGGGTCTCTATTGGTGTTTATACATCTCTGTGGGTGTTTATGGGTCTCTATGCACCTTGATGAGTCTCTGTGGGTCTCTGTGTGTGTCTTTGGGTCTCTATGGGTGTTTATCGGGCTCTGTGGGTGTTTATGGGTCTCTGTGGGTCTCTATGGGTAATTTATCAGTCTTCATTGATGTATATGGGTCTCTATGGGTCTCTATGGGTGTCTGTGGGTCTCTATGGGTGTCTGTGGGTCTCTATGGGTGTCTGTGGGTCTCTATGCGTGTCTGTGGGTCTCTATGGGTGTCTGTGGGTCTCTTTGAGTCTCCATGGGTCTCTGTGGGTCTCTTTGGGTGTATGTGGGTATCTTTGAGTCTCTATGGGTCTCTGTGGGTCTCTAGCCACCACAAATATCCAACAGGCATCCTCAGGGTCGGGATTGAACCTCACAACCTCCCGCGTTCCAGGCAAGGTAGTCAACATCTCATCATGGTTGGGATTGAGCCCACGACCTCCTACATACCCGTTGAGGTAGTTAACATCTCGTCAAGGGAACGAGAGAGAGAGACAGGCAAACTCCAAATATACAAAATGTTTCATCAGAGTCGTGTTCAAACCCCACGACCTCCTGCATACCAGGTGAGGTAGTTTACATCTCATCAAGGTCAGGATCGAACCCGCGACCTCCTGCACACCAGGCAAGGTAGTTAACATCACGTCAGTGTCGGGATCGAACCCATTACCGCCCACGTACCAGGCGAGATAGTCAACATTTCATCAGGGTCGGGATCGAACGCCATGACCTGTCTACCAGGCGAGGTAGTGAACATCTCGTCAGGGTCGATATTGAACACACAACCTCCCGCGTACCGGGCGAGGTTGTTAACATCTCATCAGGGTTGGGATGGAACCCACGACCTCCGCGTACCAGGCGAGGTAGTGAACATCTCATCAGAGTCTTGATCAAACTCACGACCTCCCACATACCGGGCGAGGTAGTTAACATCTCACCAGAATCGGGATCGAACCCATGACCTCCCGCATACCAGACGAGGTAGTGAACACCTCACCAGAATCGGGATCTAACCCATGACCTCCGCGTACCAGACGAGGTAGTTAACATCTTATCAGGCTCGGGATCGAACCCACGATCTCCCGCGTACTGGGTGAGGTAGTTAACATCTCACGAGAATCGGGATCGAACCCATGATCTCCCGCATACCAGACGAGGTAGTGAACATCTCACAAGAATCGGGATCGAACCCACGACCTCCCGCGTACCAGACGAGGTAGTTAACATCTCACCAGAATCGGGATCGAACCCACGACCTCTTGCGTACTGAGCGAGGTAGTGAACATCTCCCGCTGCGCTCTCCCCAGGTGATGCGCGATCCGGCCGAGGCCCTGGTGAGGCCTCCGCCCGACGGCTGCTACATCTGGGGCCTCTTCCTGGAGGGCGCCCGCTGGGACGCGCCCAGCGGCCTCCTGGCCGAGTCGCTGCCGCGGCAGCTCCACACCCCCATGGCCGTGCTGTGGCTCAGGCCTCGTGTCCAGCAGCAGCAGCGGCAGCAGCAGCAGCGGCAGCAGCAGCAGGAAGGGGAGCAGCAGGGAGGGCTCGACGGCGATGGCAGCGATGGCGACACAGAAGCCGGAGTCTACTGCTGCCCCGTCTACAAGACGTTGGCGCGAGCTGGTGAGTGGGGAGTACGGGGTGGTGTTGGTAATGGTTGTGATGGTGGTGATGGTGGTGATGGTGGTGGTGATGCTATTGGTGGTAATGGCGGTGATGGTGGTGGTGATTGTGGTGGTGATAGTAGTGGTGGTGGTGGTGATGATGATGATGATGGTGGTGGTGGTGGTGGTGATGATGATGGTGGTGGCGGTGATTGTGGTGGTGGTGGCGGTGATGGTGGTGGTGGTAATGGTTGTATTGGTGGTAATGGTGGTGATGGTGGTGGTGATTGTGGTGGTGATAGTAGTGGTGGTGATGATGATGATGGTGATTGTGGTGTTGGTGATGGTGATGGTGGTGATGATGATGGTGGTGGTGGTGATGATGATGGTGGTGATGATGATGGTGGTGGCGGTGATTGTGGTGGTGGTAATGGTGGTGATAGTAATGGTGGTTATGATGATGATGATGGTGCTAGTGGTGGTGATGGTCTAGTGAAGGTGGTGGTGATAATCGGCTTGTTGCCACCACAGCAGCCAAATGGGGGCTCTGGATGGGTGCAAGGGGCTGGTAATCCCTCCACCTTCAACCTAACTATCACTAATCCACGTGTTACAAATCTTTACAAACTTGTGCCGAAGGCCCCGGGGGAGGCGTCTATGACGTCTCCTGGCCAAACCCAATTTGGCGGAGCCAGGAGACTGAATCTTTACCCACGGGGCTCCTCCAGAAACAACAAAAAGCCACTGTGGGTGGCCACGTGGAATGTTCAAACGCTCACTGCGGATGAGAGGCTGCCACTCCTCTGTAGGGAGCTGGACCGGTACCGCCTGGATCTCTGCGGTATTCAGGAGGTCCGGTGAACCGGTTCTGGCTCCTGCCACCTTGAGGGGTGGACAGTCCTCTACTCGGGGCAGGAGACTACCAAACAACAGGGAGTGGCTCTTCTTCTGAACAAAAGTATGAAGGGGGCACGGGAGCATGGAGGTGAGGTGTGGGAAGCTGTAAGCCCAGGCTACTGTGGGCTCGCCTTCCCATCAACCGGAGGCGAGGAGTGGTGGTCGTGGTTACTTACGCCCCACCAAAGATGAACATCAGTGGCAGGATGCAGGCAAGACCGATGAGTCGAATGCTTTCTATGACCTCCTGTCACAAGTGCGAGCTAAAGTGGCCCCTCGGGATAGAGTCATCCTGTTGGGTGACTTTAATGCCCGAGTTGGTTATAATGTTGGCACCTGGTCTGGAGTGATTGGAAGGCATGAGCTAGATCAGCTAAATAACAACGGTAGGAGGCTGCTAAACTTCTGTGCAGCCCATGGGCGTGTTACCAACATGCAGTTCCGGCATCGACGCGTCATCCACACATCATGGATGCATGCCGGGTCCAAGCAAGAACATCTACTAGACTATATAGTGATGGAACAGCGGATACTGGACCATGTAGTTGATTGTGTGAGGAGTTAACAAATCCTTGAAATATCTGGACACAATCTTATCGGTGAGCTCCTCCGGCAGGCAAGGCTGCACTGGTTGGTAGCCAGCATGCCCGGCCACCGCATGCCCAAGCAGCTGTTTGGCCACATTGAGGGGGCTAAATGGGCAAGACATGGGCTGGAGAAGAGATGATGGGTGAGTTAGTGAGTGGGTGAGTTAGTGCATGGATGAGTTAGTGAGTGGGTGAGTTAGTTCGTGGGTGAGTTAGTGCGTGGGTGAGTTAGTGCGTGGGTGAGTTAGTGTGTGGGTGAGTTAGTGAGTGGTGAGTTAGTGCATGGATGAGTTAGTGAGTGAGCGAGTGAGTGGTACGGGCTAGAGAGTAGATGAAGTGATGAGGACATGGAGCTGAGTGGACTTGCTGATGACTGGTACCAGCGGTGTCAAGATCGGCCTCTGTGGAGGAGGCTCGTGAAGGACGCTGCGACTGGGCAGTTGGAGGCAGTCGCCCTCCAGCAACAATGGAGAGGAGCGACAAATACAACGAGTGGAGCTCCGGGCGGCTAGAACACAGAAAGTTGGCACAGTGGGGGGGGGGGCACAGGTGGTGCATCTACTGGTCAACTCAGTCAGTCGACCCCATGGCACCTGTTGGGCCTATTCCGTGACCTGCCAGCGGGCGTTCGACACTTCATGTGGCCTCAAAGTGCACCAAGCCTGGCACAAGCGCCGTGGTGTATGTCAGCTGTTGTTGTTGATGGGGGGTGATGGTGATGATGATGATGATGACAGTGATGATGACAGTGATGATGATGGTGATGACGATGATGATGGTGATGATGATGACGATGGTGATGATGACGATGGTGATGACAATGATGGTGATGATGGTGATGATGACGATGATGGTGATGATGGTGATGATGACGGTGATGATGGTGATGATGGTGATGTTGATGGTGATGATGATGTTCACGATGGTGATGACAATGATGGTGATGATGATGGTGATGACGATGGTGATGACAATGATGGTGATGACGATGGTCATGGTGATGACGATGGTGATGACGATGACGATGGCGATGGTGATGACGATGGTGATGATGATGGTGATGACGATGATGGTGATGATGATGGTGATGACGATGGTGATGACGATGGTGATGACAATGATGGTGATGATGATGATGGTGACGATGGTGATGACGATGGTGATGACAATGATGACGATGATGGTGGACAGGAACGCTGTCCACCACCGGTCACTCCACCAACTTCGTGATGGCCGTTGACCTGCCGAGTGACCGCAAGCAGAGCCACTGGGTGAAGCGTGGAGCTGCCTTGCTGTGCGCCCTCGACTACTGAGCAGGTGATACAGTGGTACTTCAAGGCACTAGGGGCCGTCCATAAATGACGCACGCACCTGGGGGGGGGACATTTGCGACGATGTGTGACGAGGGGGGGGGCGGTTGAGAAATTGACGTCACATCAAAATGCACAACTTTAAATAAATATAGACAACACGTTCTACTTAATTAAAGAGACTTTTTAATACATGTTTTCTCCTACAACATCAGAGTGCGGCGCCACATTAAATACGCACTACAATGACAATAGTTTAAAGCGATTTGAAGCATGTTTTATTTTGGGGGGGGGGGCAGAGCTTTGTGACGTCATATTTGAGGGGGGTCTGACTTTTGTGACGCCGTGTGACGATGGGTGGGGGGGGGGTCAAAAATCGTCCAAAATCACGTGACGTCATTTATGGACGGCCCCCTACTAGGTACTAGAGTGGTACTACAGTGGTGATACAGTGGGGATACAGTGCTACTACAGTGGTAATACAGTGATAGTACAGTGGTGGTACAGTGGTGATACAGTGGTGATACAGTGTTGATACAGTGGTACTACAGTGGTAATACAGTGGTGATACAGTGGTAATACAGTGGTGGTACAGTGGTGATACAGTGGTGATACAGTGGTGATACAGTGGTAATACAGTGGTGATACAGTTGTACTACAGTGGTAATACAGTGGTGATACAGTGGTAATACAGTGGTGATACAGTGGTGGTACAGTGTTGATACAGTGGTACTACAGTGGTGATACAGTGTTGATACAGTGGTACTACAGTGGTAATACAGTGGTGATACAGTGGTAATACAGTGGTAATACAGTGGTAGTACAGTGGTGGTACAGTGGTGATACAGTGGTGATACAGTGTTGATACAGTGGTACTACAGTGGTAATACAGTGGTGATACAGTGGTAATACAGTGGTGATACAGTGGTGATACAGTGGTGATACAGTGTTGATACAGTGGTACTACAGTGGTAATACAGTGGTGATACAGTGGTAATACAGTGGTGATACAGTGGTGGTACAGTGGTGGTACAGTGGTGATACAGTGGTGATACAGTGGTGATACAGTGGTGGTACAGTGGTGATACAGTGGTAATACAGTGGTGATACAGTGGTGGTACAGTAGTGATACAGTGGTGGTACAGTGGTGATACAGTGGTGATACAGAGGTAGTACAGTGGTGATACAGTGGTGATACAGTGGGGATATAGTGGTGATACAGTGGTGATACAGTAGTGGTACAGTGGTGATACAGAGGTAGTACAGTGGTGATACAGTGGTGATACAGTGGGGATATAGTGGTGATACAGTGGTGGTACAGTGGTGGTACAGTAGTACTACAGTGGTGATACAGTGGTGGTACAGTGGTGATACAGTGGTGGTACAGTGGTGGTACAGTGGTGGTACAGTAGTACTACAGTGGTGATACAGTGGTGATACAGGGGTAGTACAGTGGTGATACAGTGGTGATAGTTGTGGTACAGTGGTACTACAGAGGTAATACAGTGGTGATACAGTGGTAATGCAGGTAGCCTGTAACAGACTGTCAGGGCAAGGTGCTGTCAGTAGCAAGTAGCAGCAGCAGCGTCTGTGAAGGCTACCGGCACTGTGGCGCCATACACAGCGGGGTGGGTGGCCAGCACCACGCCCGGCCGCCTTTGTCTCTCCCCCAGTGTCGATACTTTACTACGCCACACCACACCACACCAGGGCTCTCACTTTAGGCTGATTCGACCCTGGGGAAGGGGCACAGGGCAAACGGTTGTCCAGATAATCGCTGTCACTGGGTTTTGGCGTTGGCGGTGGTGGCCGTGAGTGGGAATCGAACTCGGGTCTCTGGCCAGGTTTGTCGGAGTGCAGCCTGCCTAGCGCGCTAACCGCAGCGCCGCCGCTCAGCTGATAGTTCACATCTCGCCATGGTGGCCAGGGAGATGTTGACGACCTCGCCTGGTGTGCAGGAGGTCGTGAGTTCGATCCCGACCCTGATGAGATGTTAACTACTTCACCTGGTGTGCAGGAGGTCGTGAGTTCGATCACGACCCTGATGAGATGTTGACGACCTCGCCTGGTGTGCAGGAGGTCGTGAGTTCGATCCCGACCCTGATGAGATGTTAACTATCTCCCCGTCTCTCTCCCTAGGGTGCAGTTCTCCCCATCCCCCTCCCTCCCTCCCTCCCTCCTCCCTCCACCCTCCCTCCTCCGCCCTCCCTCCTCAACCTGGGATCTCACAGCAGCGATCATCATCATCGTCATCATCGTCATCATCGTTATCATCGTCATCATCGTTATCATCGTCATCATTGTCATCGTCGTCATCATCATCGTAATCGTCATCGTCATCATCGTCATCATCGTCATCGTCATTGTCATCATCGTCATCGTTATCATCATCATCATTATCATCGTCATCATCGTCGTCATCGTCATCATCGTCATCAACGTCATCGTCATCATCGTCATCGTCATCATCATCATCGTCATCATCATCGTCATCATCATCGTTATCATCGTCGTCGTTGCTTCCCACTCGCCGTCCTCCTGCGACCCGCCCCGGCAAGGCCGCTTCGTTTTCGTTGTGGCACGAAAGGAGTCCTTGAGATTCTGTGCCGCTTCACTCCACTGGTCTTACAAAGAGCGCTTACAACAACAACATGATGCATATGTAATAAAAGACTCCGTCAGGCACTGCTGGTCTCCGCTTGTCTTTTATTCAGGTTCTTCTCCGCACCCCACTGGTCTCCTCCGCGGACCAGCGTCGTCTCGCACGCGCTCCCTCCTCAGCTCCTCCACTTGTCCTCACACCCGCTGGTCCTGACAAGGGACCAGCGTCTCCTCTCGCGTGCCGCGCACGCTCCTCTCGCGTGCCGCGCACGCTCCTCTGTCAGCTCCTTCTCGAGCGCGCCCCGCACACGCTCTCCCGTCAGTCGCTCTGCTCCTCCCCGCTCCGCACACCGCTGGCGACGGTGTGCCGAAGCCCATCAGCCACGTGGCTGATGGCGCGGCGGCCACCCAACGTGGTCCCGCTTCTTCACTCCATCAACTGGCCTTGATCTCTTCCGGGCTCCTCTCTATAACCTCTCTCCCACGTGACCCTGACTCCTCCCTTCCGGATCGTCAGATCCGGCCTTCCCATCCTGCCCTGCTGGCTCCACCTCCATTCACCTCGCTTCCCATTGGAGCCGAGGTGAACGGCGGCCCTCCCACACGCCCCCCATACCGGGCTCCGCCCCCAATACCCCGGGTCGTGTGATTGGGCCAGAGTCCAGCAGCAACGCCATTTACGCTCGCATTACACATGTAACACAACAACATGATGAATATAACACAACGACATGATGAATATAACACAATAATATGATCAATAGAACACAACAATATGATCAATATAACACAACGGCATGATGAATATAACACAACTACATGATTAATATAACACACCTACATGATGAATATAACACAACAACATGATCAATATAACACAACAATATGATCAATATAACACAACGACATGATTAATATAACACAACTACATGATTAATATAACACAACATGATCAATATAACACAACAACATGATGAATATAACAACAATATGATCAATATAACACAACCACATGATGCATATAACACAACATGATCAATATAACACAACGACATGATCAATATAACACAACGACATGATGCATATAACACAACATGATCAATATAACAACCACATGATGCATATAACACAACATGATCAATATAACACAACGACATGATCAATATAACTCAACGACATGATGCATATAACACAACAACATGATCAATATAACACAACAACATGATGAATATAACACATGATCAATATAACACAACGACATGATGCATATAACACAACAACATGATTAATATAACACAACAACATGATCAATATAACACAACAACATGATCAATATAACACAACAACATGATGAATATAACACAACAACATGATGAATATAACACAACAATATGATGAATATAACACAACGACATGATCAATATAACACAACAACATGATCAATATAACACAACAACATGATGAATATAACACAACAACATGATGAATATAACACAACGACATGATGCATATAACACAACAACATGATGAATATAACACAACAACATGATAATATAACACAACATGATCAATATAACACAACAACATGATGAATATAACAACATGATCAATATAACACAACCACATGATGCATATAACACAACATGATCAATATAACACAACGACATGATCAATATAACACAACGACATGATGCATATAACACAACATGATCAATATAACACAACACATGATCAATATAACACAACAACATGATGAATATAACATAACAACATGATGAATATAACAACAACATGATCAATATAACACAACACATGATGCATATAACACAACATGATCAATATAACACAACGACATGATCAATATAACACAACGACATGATGCATATAACACAACATGATCAATATAACAACCACATGATGCATATAACACAACATGATCAATATAACACAACGACATGATCAATATAACACAACGACATGATGCATATAACACAACAACATGATGAATATAACACAACAACATGATAAATATAACACAACAACATGATCAATATAACACAACAACATGATGAATATAACACAACAACATGATGAATATAACACAACGACATGATGCATATAACACAACAATATGATTTATGAACACGACATCGTGAATATAACACAACAACATGATTCATAAACGCGACATGGTGAATAGACAATAAACATGATGAATAAACACAACGTAACATTGCCCGTTCTTGTTATTGTGATTCATGATTAAACTTTCCCTGCCCCTTTCAAACACCGCGGGTGGCGTCTTCTCAACAATGGAGGCGACGTATCATCACCTGCAGGAGACTGATCAGCCGTGCAGTGCTACAGGAGACTGATCAGCCGTGCAATGGTACAGGAGACTGATCAGCCGTGCAGTGGTACAGGAGACTGATCAGCCGTGCAATGGTACAGGAGACTGATCAGCCGTGCCGTGGTACAGGAGACCATCAGCCGTGCAATGGTACAGGAGACTGATCAGCCGTGCAATGGTACAGGAGACTGATCAGCCGTGCCGTGGTACAGGAGACTGACCAGCCGTGCCGTGGTACAGGAGACTGATCAGCCGTGCAGTGGTACAGGAGACTGATCAGCCGTGCCGTGGTACAGGAGACTGATCAGCCGTGCAATGGTACAGGAGACTGATGAGCCGTGCAGTGCTACAGGAGACTGATCAGCTGTGCAATGGTACAGGAGACTGATCAGCCGTGCAGTGCTACAGGAGACTGATCAGCTGTGCAATGGTACAGGAGACTGATCAGCCGTGCAGTGCTACAGGAGTGGAATCAGTTTGCTTGTTTCTCCCCATGGTGAGATTCACTAGCTCGCCTGGGACCACACCCGACCGCCTTTGTCTCCCCAGTGGCGATGTTGACACACCACACCAGGTACTCATTTGAGGCTGAGTCAACCTAGGGAGGCCCAGGACCGGTTCAGGTAATCGTCACTGGTGTTGGCCGTGTGCGGAATCGAACACGGGACTAAAGGTTCGTAGCGCAGTGCGCTAACCGCTGTGTTACCGCTCCCCACACAACAGCACCCGCCATTTGCCACTAAGTGGTGTGGCATCACGGTGCCTGTGCCAGGCTAGGTGCCCTTTGAAGCCACGTGAAGTGTCGAAGGCCTGCTGACAGGAGGTCTCGGGACAGACGCAGGTGCTATGACTCGGCTGACTGAGTTTACCGGTAGATACACCACCTGTGACCCCTACTGCTCTAACTTGCTGTGTTTTGGCCACCTGCCACCCCGCTCGTTGTTGTGAACGTCGCTCCTCTGCCCTCGGTTGTTGCTGGAGGGCAGNCTCCAAACGGTCCCACAACACAACAACCGCCATTCGCCACTTAGTGGCGGTGACGTCACCACGACGCTTGTGCCAGGCCATGTGCACCTTGAGGCCACGTTAAGTGTCGAATGCCCGATGGCAGGAGGTCACGGGCAGACCCAGCAGGTGCCACAGGCCAACTGATTGAGATGACCGAGATGACTGGCTGATGCACCACCTGTGCCCCCTACTGTGCCTATTTGCTGTGCTTTAGCCAACCGGCGTTCCGCTCGTTGTTGTGAGCATCGCTCCTCCGCCCTCTGTTGTTGTTGGAGGGCGACTGCCTACGACTGCCCAGTAGCGTCATTCACGAGCCTCCTCCACTGAGGCCGATCTTGACACCGTTGGTACCAGGTATCGGCAAGTCCACTCAGCTCCACGTCCTCCTGTACCACATCACTCCATCTCTTCTCTAGCCCGTGCCGCGCCCATTTAGCCCCCTCTATCCGGCCCAACAAAGCTGTTTGGGCATGCGGTGATTGGCCATGCGGGCTACATGGCCCAGCCAACGCAGCCTTGCCTGCCGGAGGAGCTCACCGATGGGACTTTGCCCAGATCTTTCAAGGACCTGTGAGCTCCTCACACAATCCAGCCTGATTAAACCCAGGATGGATCGTAGGCATGCCAGCCTAAATGCTCCATTAGGTGGGTCCACGTTTCGCAAACATAAAGAAGAGAGGGAATGACCGTGGCCGAAAAGACCTGAAGCTTCGTGCGGAGCGACAGACCAGGTAGCTTCCACACAGCGTTACGCAACCGATGAAAAGATATTGCCGCTCGACCGATTCGGAGTGAGACCTCTGCTGTTAAACCAGAGCCGGTCATGAGCACACTGCCCAGGTATGGGAAACTCTCCACTCTCTCCACAACTGCCCCATCACCGATTGGGAGTTGTGGGGTGGAGTGTCCGATGGTACAAAATACCCAGGCAGGTGCTTAGTTTTGGTGAGGCTGATGGTAAGGCCCTGCCTTTTAGTGGCACGCTCCAGTCTCAGCAGCAGCGTCTCCAACTCCTCCTCTGAATGAGCAGCTATTACCAAATCATAACGTGGTTGACGAACCTGGGCATCGATCAGCCTCCCATTATATCTGTACCAAATGGAAATTCCCCCGGTGCAGCTATTGAAGCCTTCACGAACCAGAGGTGTGGACTCGAGTCATGTGACTTGGACTCGAGTCAGACTCGAGTCATGAATTTGATGACTTCAGACTCGACTTGGACTTGCATAACAATGACTTTGTCCCACCTCTGAGGTGTGGACTCGAGTCATGTGACTTGGACTCGAGTCAGACTCGAGTCATGAATTTGATGACTTCAGACTCGACTTGGACTTGCATAACAATGACTTTGTCCCACCTCTGTCACGAACTATGTGGTCAAAATAGATGTTAAATAATGTGGGAGCCAGAGGACATCCCTGTCGCACCCCAAGGTGTACAGGGAATGGCTCTGACTCCCGGCCATGTAGTTTTACCCTGGCTCGCTCAACATCATGAAGGTCCTTAATGATCGTGAGCAGAGGGTTAGGGACTCCAAAAGCATGAAGAACAACCCAGAGCCCAGGCCTACTGATGGTATCATAGGCCTTCACCAGGTCAATAAAGCAGAGATGTAGGTCTTGTTGGAATTCCCTACACTTCTGCTGTAGCAGACGTACAGAAAATATGGCATGCGTGCAGGACCGCCTTTTCCTGAAACCGCATTAGGGCTCCGCAAGCCTCTATTCAGCGTGCCTACCAAGGCGATGGTGAATAATCCTTGCCAGGACCTTTCCCGGCACACTGAGGAATGCGATGCCCCTGTAGTTGTTACAGTCTGTGCGGTCCCCCTTCTTAAAGAGGGGACCACCAGGGCATCCTTCCAGTCCTGCGGAACCCATCCAGTGGTCCAGACTGATGTTATTATGTCATGTAGGGCAGTCTATGCACAAACGCCACCCTCCCTCAGCATTTCGCTTGGGAGATCATCTCTGCCCGGTTCCTTTCCTAGTCTCAGACTCTGGATCGCCCTCAGTACTTCCTCAACAGATGGCACCTCATCCAGCCACTCATAGGGGTGACTTCTTCCAATATTTGAGGCACCGCAGCCTCAGCAGGGTCATCCCCACTTTGTGCCACGATGTTTTCCTGGCTGAGGGATTTCCCCTCCCCAGGACCTCATAGAATGCTCAGCAAATCTGCAAACCTGTTCCTGGGGTCGGAGATTGGATCACTGTTTTTTCCCCTAATGATGGTAATAGGTATGGTGCTGCAGGTTACTTTTTGGATGGAGTTAAATATGGATTTGTGATCGTGGGCCACTGAGGCAGACTCCATCTCCTCAGCAACCCGCGACCACCTCCCATTCTTGCAGTGCCTCACGGCTCTCCGAACCTCCGAGCGAAGGATGTGGTAAGCCTCATTCTCTGACGTGGGAAGCTGTAGCTGATGAGAGTGGGCCTGTCGCTTTTTCTCACCAGCCTGAACACCTTCTCTGTCAGCCAGGTCTCTGGGGAGGTCTGAACCACGTACTCAAAGCAGCCATTGCAGCTGCATGAGTCACAGTCCTAAACCTCGCCCATTTACCCTTCACATCAGGAGTGGGGGACGATGCCAATCCCAGCTACAAGTGATGATGAAATTCTCGCTTGCAACTTTCATCAGCGAGCTGAGACCAGGCCACCCTAGGTTGGAATGGTGTCTGGGTGTACACCCACCACCGGAGTGGAAGAATGGCAGGCGCATCTTATAGATGACAAGTCGATGGTCAGAGGGCAGATCTGCTCCACGGTAGGTCCTGGTGTCAAGGACATGGGCTCGCATCAGCTGGTCCGTCACTACGTAGTCCAGCAGATGGTCTTGCTTGGACCCGGCATGCATCCATGATGTTGTGTGGATGCACCGATGCCGGAACAGCATGTTGGTAATTACAAGCCCATCGGCTGCACAAAATCTAGCAGCCTCCTACCGTTGTTATTGAGCTGATTTGGCCATGCCTTCCAATCACTCCAGACCAGGTGCCACAACACATACTACACCACACACAACACCTAGAGAACTTAGTCTGATAAAATTTATTTTCCTGAAGCTTGTAAACATAGACATTCAACGTTCAACAACAACAAATGCTTTAGCAGACTCCACAAAATAACCCCAACCACCTCCCCCTTTAACATAATGGCCACAAGTAATCCGTACATCAAAATGCATTTTGAGATACTGGAGTATATTTCACCTCAACGCAGAAATCCTATAGCGGAGTTATATTCAGCAATGTTTGACTCAGGCCATTATGGAAACCCAAAGGCAGTGGGGTGATGTATCCCTGTCACAGGGATTGAACTCAGGTGCCCAGCAGTGCTGGCTCAGTGGCCCTTACATGTCCCATTACGAAACCTGAGACACCCAGACCCAGGTCTTGAACTCAGAAAATCGACATTGATGGCTTCAGTTCTTGTCTATGAACATCTGTGGCAGTTCACGACCATTGATTCAAGCAGAAGGGGCGGTGCAGGGTACAGTAGGGTGGTGCAAGGTACAGTAGGGTGGTGCAGGGTACAGTGGAGGGGGTGCAGGCTACAGTAGGCGGTGCAGGGTACAGTAGGGTAGTGCAGGGTACAGTAGGGTGGTGCAGGGTACAGTAGAGTGGTGCAGGGTACAGTAGGGTGGTACAGGGTACAGTAGGCGGTGCAGGTACAGTAGGGTGGAGCAGGGTACAGTAGGCGGTGCAGGGTACAGTAGGCGGTGCAGGTACAGTACGGCGGTGCAGGATACAGTGGAGGGGTGCAGGGTACAGTAGGGTGGTGCAAGGTTCAGTAGGGTGGTGCAGGGTACAGTGGAGGGAGTGTAGGGTACAGTAGGCGGTGCAGGGTACAGTAGGGTAGTGCAGGGTACAGTAGGGTGGTGCAGGGTACAGTAGGCAGTGCAGGGTACAGTAGGGTAGTGCAGGGTACAGTAGGGTGGTGCAGGGTACAGTAGGCAATGCAGGTACAGTAGGGTGGTGCAGGGTACAGTGGAGGGTGTAGGGTACAGTAGGCGGTGCAGGGTACAGTGGAGGGGTATAGGGTACAGTAGGTGGTGCAGGGTACAGTAGGGTGGTGCAGGGTACAGTAGGCGGTGCAGGGTACAGTAGGCGGTGCAGGGTACAGTAGGGCGGTGCAGGATACAGTGGAGGGGTGCAGGGTACAGTAGGGTGGTGCAAGGTACAGTAGGGTGGTGCAGGGTACAGTAGAAGAGCCCTGTTTGACACCCATTCGGATCTGAAAGGCATCCGATTCAAATTCCCCATTCAGCATGGTGGGGATTTTGTCGTTGTACAGGAGCCAAGGCTTTGGAGGATATTGCAAACAGCTTTCCTGTTGAGGGGGTCAAATGCCTCGGTTAGGCCGATGAATGCCAAGCACAGTTGTTGATGCTGCTCCCGGCACTTTTATTGAATGTCGGGCAGCGAAGACCATATCTGCAGTGCTCTGGGATGGTTAGAATCTGCACCGTATCTCTGGCAGGACCTCTTTCCTGCTATGGACAGACGTAGTTCTCCATACCCCTCTCCCGTAGTTTACACAGCAAGACTTTGCCCCCTTCTTGAAGATCATTATTATGGTCATATTCTTGAGGTCGCCAGGGAGGTCTTCTTTGTTCCAGATCCAGAGGATCAACTTTTGGAGCCTTGAAGTGAGTCGATGGCTGTCAGCTTGGAAGACTTCAGCTGGGATGCCATCTGGACTGCAGGCTTTGGTGGATTTCATCACCATACCTAGCCTACCTTGCTAATTGGAAGTCCCGGGGAAGGACAACACACTGAACACCAAAAGCAGTTCTACAGAAGTTAGTTGATAATTGTTTTTTTACCCTTTTATCTAAACTGACACCTTTTTTTACAAGGAGTCAGATGACGCCAAAAGGCGTCATCTGGTCCAACACCATGTGAGACTAGGCTCTAAGGAAAGCTGTCTCGCGTGTGGACCAATCAACTTCAAGGACAGTGCATACATTATCAAAGTTATGTTTTTTGTTTGCATTACGACTGCAGGTATTGTGGTCAATGCAAACATGACTCCTTGTAAAAAAGGTGTCAGTTTTGTTGCCAGATAAAAGGGTAAAAAACCAATTCTCATATTTTTACTGACAAATGAGGTTCCAATGGAAGAAGTTAGTTGGTGGATTATTCAAATGTCACAAAATTGAATTCCTATGGGCATCGAAGGTGCCATACCCTCGCTTGCCATGGGATGGCGGTGCAGCAATTGTTGACCAATTTCCATGCGTTCCATCTACGTGGGATAGAGTGATGCCCCTTTGTACACGTGTGTATTTCCAGATACTCATATTTCCTTTCACGTGAATAAGCACTGGCCAATAACACCTTGATATATATAGGACTCCAAAGCTTGCAAGGAAATTGTGATGGCTCACTGGATGGCTACTTCATTCTTGCTTGCCTGTGATACATCATGCCTTGAACAAATCAAAGACGAGAGCAAGATTTGTTGTTTTTATTTTGTCTATATTGCATTTTTTGTTGACTGCTTTATCATAATAGTTCTGTAATCATTTCCATATTGAGTAATTATTTCAAATACCCCATTGCTCTGGCACGTTGAGATATACTGCACGAGATGTGCGGAATGAAGAATAATTGGTAATGTTGATGTTGAATTTTACACATTTACATAACAATTGTCTGAGACGTTTTAATAAGGAAATATCTCACAATTTCCTCATCATATATCCTCCTGTTCTAGACGGTAGGCATTTAGCTCCCTACAAATAGATACATTATAATACATAATTTCCTGAAATATACAGTACAACACAAAGTATAAGGTTGGGATATTTGTCATTTTGTTTGTAATGGAATGTGCATGTGTTTTTGATGTGCTGATTTATTCCTATTCCTTGAATAGGACTGATAAATCATTTTCATCCTCAATACAAAATATAGACATTGGCTTGTCGTGGCTGAAAGGAGTCATGGAACATCTCACAACTGTTGCAGTGTGTAAGTTTATTATCACATGCTTTACGCAGAACTCGTCTGTGAAAATGTTTTAAAAATGTAATAAACGTTTAACATTTCGCATCATGTGCTTCTGTGTAATGTTGCTCACTGTTTAGTAGACATTTTTTTCTGCAATCGAATAATCAGAGAATGTGTTTTCGCCTTGTGACAATAAAATGTCACTCGTACATAAACAAATGAGGACATTTCCGACGTAATGAAAAGCCATGCTGCATTACTGTTCGCAGTAGGTGCTCTAGACGACGCATCTCTGTGACCTCTTACGCCATGGCTTAAGCCATGAAAAAAATTTCAATGGTCATCCTCGCAGCAGCAGATTTTGGCTAACCATCGAACAAAGACGTGGTCACCGCATCGCGCAGCGCTTTCAGATGCTGCTTCTGCGATCATCTGGAACGCTCTTTGATATTCGGAAGCCACTGGAGTTATGCACTTTGAAGTAATCTCGATTTAAAACTAATTTCTTTAGAACTGCTTTTTGTGTTGAAAAAAGTATTCTTGTCCCAATGGAATACTCGGGAAATAAACTTCTGATTCTGAACTGCACAGGTGAAATCACGTTATTCCATATCTCGGGCCATAACCATAACAATGAATGTAGGGTGATTCTCATTGCAAACTTTTAAACTTTACACCGTGGGGACTTTCTCTTTTGTATGACTGAATAAACTGCAAATGTACGAGTCCATGTCAAGATTAGTTATCCGGTAAATGGCGTCAAGTGAATGTATAGTGAATACCTAAATGCTTTGGTTGAGTTTTGGAGACTTTAGGATATGCTACTGCTACTGGTCAAGTAACTACATATCAGCTCAGGGGCGTGGCAATCGGTCAGGTGGGGCCTCAATATTTTATATATTTCTTCACACGGTCGCTACCCAGTCTATTGTATATCGTGNATCCTCTTGCCTACGCTCATGAACATTTAGCACTGTAGGGGGGCTCTCTTATAATGTTTGGTTCTCTGACACTGTTGTTGAAAACATCTCATGATGGTTGTCAAGGGGCCCCAACTCGTAGCTTTAGCCGCCAGGGGGCCAAGGCCACCCCTGCACCCACGCTCGTTACACTCCTGACGACTGCTTCTGAAATCAAATGTTGGGCTTACATTGCATTTCAATCCAAGAGGTTTCATTGGTGGAAGCTGTGATCAAGTTTGGAATATTGTCCTTGGCGCATGACGGACTACTCGCTATAACGTGAGTCTAGCGACTGATGGACTACTCACTATCACATGAATCTAGCGCGTGATGGAACTCACTACAACATGAGTCTAGGAAGTGACAGACCACTCGCTATAACGCGAGTCCACGAGTGATGGACTGCGCGCTGTAAAACGAGTCTATCTTGTGCAAGATGACTCGCTATAACGTGAGTCGAGCAAATGACGGACTCGTTTTATGTGCGGTGTGGGTATTGGCAATGTATTCAGTGATGCTGGGAGCTGGCACTGTAGTACTGGAACTGTAGTGCGGTACTACTGGCACTGTAGTACTGGTACTATAGTACTATTGTACTAATACTGTAGTCGTGTCGTGCTGGTACTGTAGTACTGGTTCTGTAGTACTGTGGTCGTGGTCCTGTCGTAGTGATGTGCGTCGTGATAGGCGCCGTGCCTTCCTCCTCCTCACCCTGTGTTGCGCCATCTTTGTGTGCGCATTATCTCGTTGACTCGCCATCTAGCTCTCTCTAGCACGATTTATCTTCAAATACATTCTGTCACGTAGAATAGTTATGTATATACTATGTCAAGATAACACGTTCACAAAGAAACAGGTAAAACAGTGCACTGCACTGAAAACATAACGTTTACTCTTTCTGGCATTTAAACAGGTGTTAATGTTTAAACACCAAATAGATACCTTTTGGAATCAAGACTGTGGGGGGCTGATGGCCCCTCCTCCCCCCCTTGGACCTCCTCTTCTTAGCGCCGGGCTGCCGCCGATCGAGTGATCGTCCTCCCTGTGGTTAACCCACACACTCTTCACGTAACCCGCCACCCACGTGCACGCGATAGAAATAGCGCAGGTAATGAGTTTACTGCGCAGCCTCATTTGCCCCCACGCTCAAATTACTAGGTAATGCCACCACCGCTATCTATTATGCAGTCGTTAAACTTATGACTCTCGTCAAGACAGGCAACTGTGCTGATGGAAAGGTTTGTTCGTATCTCTTAAAGTTCGTAAGTCGAATGTGCATAAGTACTTGCAACTGATTTGGGTCAGAATGGATGTCTTCCTCCCTGCCTTGCCCGTTATCAGTTTGCACATTACATGCATATAAATAAAACCCAAATAGGATAAAAAAAAATTTGAATCCCATTTTAATCCACTGATATTCAACAAACCCTTCCATTTCGCGTATAGTTCGCTGATCGTGCCCCTGTGGCTCGACTATTCACAGTTGACCGTGAGATTCCTGTCCGTGCTGTAACTGAACTGCTCGCGATGCTGCTGCCGCGGAAGAACACACACGCCATCTTGTCTTGTCTCCATCTTATCTGTCTCGTCTTCGTCTTGTCTTCGTCTTGTTTCCATCTCGTCTCTGTCTTTTCTATCTTTTCTCCTTTCGTCTCTATCTTGTCTCCATATTGTAGCCGCATTGTCTCCATCATGTGTCCTCTTGTCTCTGTCTTCTCATTATGTCCTTATGGCCTCCATCGTGGTACGTCCCGCCACTTAGTGGGAATGGCGGTTGTGTTGTTGCTACTGTCCATGGGGAGTGGCCCCATTGACGGAGGTGGAGTGAGGTGGAGCTATGCAGCTGAGGGCCGAGGCATGACTGGGTGAGAAGGCTGGGGAGGTACCACAAGGAAGGTTTCAAAATGGATGGCCCATCGAGGGTGTGGTTGCGAGAGATGGCTGAGGCGAGAGAGATGGGCAAGGATTTGTTTTTAGTTTATTTTCCCTTTATTTTAGTTATTTTTAATTTATTTTAGTTTATTTTCCCTTTTTTTAATGCTTCTAGCCCGATCAGGATGCTGGTAGGAAGTATTATTATCTTTTCTGACAGTACTCAGTGGTGGGACTGGGCAGTGGTTCAACCAACCAGCTGTGCTCAGTGAAGAGCTCCAGTTGGGTTGTTGAAGGCGGCCATTGCCACGTGGGTGAGATGACCTCGACAGCCATTTTGCTGCACGAGTCAGAATTAGCCAGCGTGGTGGCTAATGCTGCCAGGTCCAGCCGGCCCTCGTTGAGTCTGAGGGCCGGCTGGGCCTGGGTGTAGCCGCATGGCTGCGGAGGATTGTCATTGTGAGGTGGGCCACTGAGTCCCACCGAGCAGGCCTGAGTTGCAGGCTCTGTGCAACCTCCAAGGAGGGCCACCGTGAGGTTGGCCGCCTGACAACTCGAGAGCTGGGCAGAAAGACAGAGCGAAGCGCTAGTCAAGGGTCACCAGCATCGTGAGGAGGGCTACCCTGGTGTTGCTCCCTTGGTGACTTGAGCATTGGTGGGTGGAGGTTGGAGAGCAATGTTAAGATCTGCAAGGGCCCTGAGCTACTCCCTCGCACCTACAGCAACACTCTCTCATCTACACTAATATTTTCTCACCCCATATACACACTCGAACAATCTTAGACTGCAGTGGTTCTCAACGGGGGGGGGGGGGGTACATGGCACTATCCCGGGGTACGTGAGGTCATTTATAAATGTGTAAAAGACATGAGTCANAAACTAACTTCACTATTATACATACTACACTATGCTTCTATACAATACACTATACACTACACCACTATTTACTACTGTAGTGCCATAAGAGGGGAGGGGCTGCTGGGGCTCTGGGACCCTCGACAGATAAGCCCTCAGCGCCAGGCGCTAGGATCCCAGGCATCCCAGACAGTTAAGCCCCTTGGCGCCACCAACAGGGGGCTGTGTGTGCTCTGTGGGATATCTGGGGGCGCACACAACCCCACCCTTCGTTGGGGAAAAGGCATTAAAGGGCAGCTCCCTGGCCGATCGGGGCCAGTCAGCTCAAGACCCAAGACCCGCCAGCCAGCCAGCTTAGGACCCTGGACCCCTCGTCCCGCTTGTCCTTGTAAGGGCCGGGACGCTGTGAGGGCCAGTGGTGGGACTCTGGACTCTCGGCTCTAGGCTGTGTACCTAGGCTGTGTACCTAGGCTGTAACAGTATCAGGACTGTTGGAGTGTTGTATTGTAATAAAAAAGTTACCTCTACAAGTGTCTCCGGAACCCATTACACTACTATCCACTACACCGTGGTTCTCAACCGGGGTACGCAGACGCCTGGGAGTACGTGGCAATGTCCGAGGAAGTACATGATCAGGTGATTTATAAATGTGAATTTTTTTTATCCTATATGATATTCATTGGTGGATAATCGCGTTGTATTAATCTGTCTATAAATAACTACAAAATCTGTATCCATATGGTAACATAGAACGATCAAAAAGACCTTTATAAACTCGTTGATGGTAAACCGTGTGGTTTACAAGAATAACCAGCAAGCGAGAACAAATTGCGCCATACTATGCGGAGCATCCGTTACATTTATTTTCGCTTGCATATTGATGTTCATTACAGGCACTCCTTGACATACGCAATAAATGCGTTCCTAGAAAAGCACGAGTATATCAAAATCGCGAATGTCAAAAGCTATTTACCATAATAAATTATGGTAAAGGAGGAGTTTCGGAGATGTCACTCGCAGACATAATCGCTTAAATCATCCTGGCATATGTAGGCCTATTCCAGATGCTCCAATTTTATATCTCCCTCGTCCTTTTCTTCACCAACTTGTTTTCTGCTACAGTTCGTCNTATTCATGCCTCTCCCTTCCCACCTGTGCCCCTTCCTCCAGGAGTAACACTCCATGTTTCTTAATTATCCCTTCACCCTGTTTGTTCTCNTTCATTTCTCTCACCCATATTCTCCAATCTTTAATACGCTCTCCATTTCTCCCCTACATTGTACCTACTCTGGCATTGCGTTGTGGACAAAGGAGAGCGCACACCAGTGGATGCGGACAGTGAGATGATGGCCGCTGGCTAACACCATTGGCTTGCGTTGCAGGGTGGCTGTGTCGCAGTGCGGATGGTGTTATTCCGAAAAATACTTTGCGCGTGTCAATAAAAGGTCTAAATACAAAGCGTGGCGTTGCAAAATGGCGTACTACAAAAGTGTGTAAGGATTCCTTTTATTCATAACATTCATTTCTCAGGACTACGTTGGGGTCAGGCAAGGAAAGGGTGGTAACTCTATTGAAACTAAATTCAACCAGGAGGGTTTAACAGCAGCCAACAAAATGTTGAGAACTGCCGATTTTAGACCGACCCCCCCCCCTCTCGCTATCCGGTCACTCGTCACACACGAAGAGCCGGGTCACACCAGAAACCCTTCGCAAAGTGTCTCGAACTTTGCCCAAGCCACTCTTGTCACCTGGGTCCGTGGGTTCTGCGCAAGCACTGAACTTCGGACTACTTTTTTGTAGGGGCAAATTCGTGGCCGCACAGCGGGGTTAATGAATGGTCCAATATAGCTTTTTTGTTTGGGGTAAGATCGCATAAATATAAAGGGAACATGGCAATTAGTTGCTAGTACAGCATACAATTCGAGTACGATGTTTCGCCAGTAATTACAACTAGATTTGAAGCTTTTGTGACTGCAGGAATCCATACTCTCTGATTCTTTCGGTAAAGCCACGTATTTTCTGCCTACGTGGCTTTACCGGAAGAACCAAAGAGTACGGATTCCTACAGTCACAAAAGCTTAATCAAGAGTGAACCGCCTCTATGGGGAGGGTTTTCACACATCTGTTAGAGCTTTTAACAGACTACGAGACAAGAAGGCTCACATGATCGAGTCTCTCACCTTTCTGAAGAGATACTGCGAAACAAGGTAATACTGACAAACTGAAATAACCCCTTGTTCGTTGCAGCTTTCTCGCCATTTTCGCCTGATGGCGGATGCTTGTGTTGCGTTCGAAACGCCGTAATTTATTGAGAGGAGTGAGAGTACTGGAGTCTTGAGAGTATTGAGAGTGCTGGAATATTGAGAGTATTGAAACTACTGGACTATTGGAGTATTGATAGTGCTGGAGTATTGAGAGCATGCACACACTTCCTGCACACATACACACACACAAACACTACACACACACACTCTGCACATTCACACAACAAACACACTTAGAGAAGTTTAGTCGACTGATTTTATTTTCCTGAAGCTTCTAAACGTAGAAATTCAACAACAAAAGCCATGGTAAACTCTGCAAACCAACCAAAAACCCATTTACCACACTGAACAGAAGATAAAGCCGCATGTTTAAATCCATCCCAGACATTGGAGTAAATTTCACCTCAACGCACAATACTATAGCGGAGTATTATTAGACAGTTTTAACATAGGCCATTGTGGACATGAAGGCATGGATGCATCCAGTTCCAGGCTGAACCAGGACCCAGCCGTGCTGGCTCAGTGTCCCTGACACGTCCATTACGAAACCTGAGACACCAGACCAGTCTTGAACTCAGCTCACGAATTGATGGCTTCACTGTCTATGGACACGGCCACTATGACCTCCTGAGACACCTAGACGGGTGTTGAACTTAGGCACTCAAATTCATGGTTCAGTGTCTACGGACACGGCCACTATGAACCTCCTGAGAAACCCAGACCCAGGTTTTGATGACTCAGTGTAATACGGCCACTATGAACATGACACTTATTGTAAACACACGAGGCAGATTGCGTTACCGAACGTAAAGTTTTGACTTGACCATCACGTACAGCTCGTGACGCTGTGTGAACTACAAAATGTGCAGTGAGAAATTGCGAAAGTGTTCTTTGTATAGAAAGTCGAGACCATAATCCTGCACAGCTCAAACAAGGCATAACTATGTTAAACTAAGACCCATAGAGTATAGATAGGGTTCCTTGTCTATGAACATCTGGACAATTCGCCAGCATTGGTTCAGAGCCTGCTGCTGCTGCTGAGACACCAATGGCAAACCCAGTCCAGAGCTTTGCTTTGCTGAACCAATGCTGCTGAAATCACCCACTTCCAGAAGGCCGTGCGACTGGGTAGGTCGTGAGAAACTTTTTTTTTTTACGCGGAGAGACGGGAATATTATGCAAAGGAGCCCGTAGTGTCTTGCTTAATTTAGCATAATTGTCGATCGGTTTGCTTTTTAAGCCTTGGTGATTTTTCCACTTCAAACCAGATCTTTCGACACCTATGGTTCGGAGTGTCTCCAATGCGGCAATTATTAGGGCGCCACGATGGCTCAGAGATTTAACCAACTCGCGTGAAATGCAGTGGCTAGTGGGTTCGATCCAGACCCTGACACCTGCTGATATTTGGAGTTTGCGTGTCTCTCTCGGTCGCGTGGCTTTTTTATCGNGTCCTTTTTTTTCCTCCACATTTACAATCAACACACGCATTAGAGAGTTGGCTGCCGCTATAAATGTCCAGGCGATGATAAGCCAATTCGTTGTGATAGCCAGGTCAGGGCTTTAAAAGCTACACAGCTCAATGGGCCTGACACCTGGTAAAANAAAAAAATGTTTTAGTTTATGAGCTTCATCACAGATAATTATAGGGCCAGACATCCAGACACTTGAACTGAATCTACCACTCATGGATAATCTCTGACAATGGCTTTGCATCTCAACATGCGTAACCTTCCGTCTTACCCAGAAATGTTTGTCGATACAACTCACCCTCCACCCATCCCGTAAGCCCACGATTTCTTGTAACAATTGTTAACCATGAAAATCTGACCTCTGTTTTTGCAGGAAGTTTGCGAAGTTTTTTTCCCCAAATAAGGAAACGTAGTTGCTGTTGCTGCTGCTACTGTTGACAGCAAGTCGTCGATTGACTTCACCATCGCCAACAAAACTTTGGGGAGACGTAACTCCAGGAAAATGAGTCGATTCACTTGCAATGGTTGTTTGAGAAACTGATGGAAAAGAGCGCGCGGGGTGGGGGTGTGGAGGCAGAGCACAGCGTCATGGGGGCAGTGTAGGTACAGTGGGTCCGGATCGTNGGGTACAGTAGGGGGGGTTNGTGTGGGACAAGGGGTATGGGACATGCATATTCATGTNGGGTGTGTGTACTAGGGTGAGGGTGGTACAGTAGGGGCAGTGTTACAGTATGAGCGNTTGGTATAGACCAGTGCGGTTATGGTGGTGAGGANCGGGGTACCGAGACAAANGTGACGGGCCAGGTGACGGAATGGGCTATAGCTATAGGAATAACATTGGAGTTCAGATGATACTGATTTAATGTATAAGAAAATATAGATGGATGGTCATTTATAGGAGCATAGTATGGATGGTAAGTAAGATTGAGGTTAACAGGATGCGATAAGTATAAGCATAGCGTTATAAGGTGGGAGCATTATAGGATTCAGTAGTATGGGTAGTAAGATTTTGGTTTGGAGAATGGTAACGTACATGATATCGTTAACAAGAAGCTCATGATCAGTAACCGATGGGCTACAGCTTCTGCGACGTTGTCTTCAGCACTATTGGCGTCAGCATCATCCACAGCAACATCAGCAACATANCATCAGCAACATCGTCGCCATCAGTAACATCGTCAGCAACATCATCATANCATCAACATCATCAGCAACATCGTCATCATCATCAGCAACATCGTCATCGTCATGAACATCACCATCAGCAACATTGTCACCACCTTCGTCACACCATCACCACACAGCCAGCGACCTTGAAACCCAACAGCTCCCATCTCCTCACCTCATCAAGGTCACCTCGTCACCCTCANCTCGTCACCCTCACCTCGTCACCCACCTCGTCACCCTCACCACACTCACCTGCCACGCAGCCAGGCCGAAGCCTTGAGTGCCAGCAGCTCCCACTCGTCGTGGTGGGGCCAGCGCGTGCAGCCACACCAGCCACCAGCCCACACCTCGTCGCTCACTGCTGTACTCTCACACACATCCTCGTNAACACACNAACTCCCGTCACACACACAAGACACCTGTCACACCTTTGACCCATCTCTCATCCGCACACAACTCGGCAGTGACTGTCAACAAAGTCACCAGAGACACTACCCANACTCGTATACACCCACACAGTACCACAAGCNTCTCACTACCNCAAGCACCTCACACACNAAGACAGCCTANACAACTCGACACACACATCCTCGACACNCACAAAAANCTCNCNCACCACACAACTCGTACACACTACACACACATACTCGTCACACACACANACTCGTNACACCACAAGTCACACTACAACTGAACAACTCTCACACACACAACTTGTTCATCGNCCTCACTCTCACACACCTACTACTCAGAAACATCCAAGACAGACACTACACACACCTCGTAAAACGAGTCTNAGGGCCAACGCAGTAAACCAGTGAGTGAAGCGCCTCTCACAAGAAGTACTCGCTACAAGCCAGTGATAGTGAAGGGAGTCTCACTAGAAACACTCACTACTAGCCAGTGACAGTGAAGAGTCTCACTAGAAACACTCACTACTAGCCAGTGATAGTGAAGGAGTCTCACTAGAAAACTCACTACTAGCCAGTGATAGTGAAGGGTCTCACTAGAAACACTCACTACTAGTCAGTGTAGTGAAGGGGTCTCACTAGAACACTCACTACTAGCAGTGGTAGTGAAGGGGTCTCACTAGAACACTCACTACTAGCCAGTGTAGTGAAGGGAGTCTCACTAGAAACACTCACTACTAGCCAGTGTAGTGAAGGGAGTCTCACTAGAAACACTCACTACTAGTCAGTGGTAGTGAAGGGCGTCTCACTAGACACACTCACTACTAGCCAGTGGTAGTGAAGGGAGTCTCACTAGAACACTCACTACTAGCCAGTGGTAGTGAAGGGAGTCTCACTAGAACACTCACTACTAGTCAGTGGTAGTGAAGGGGTCTCACTAGACACACTCACTACTAGCCAGTGGTAGTGAAGGGAGTCTCACTAGAACACACACTACGTCTCACTAGACACACACTACTAGCCAGTGATAGTGAAGGGTCTCACTAGANANACACTACTAGCCAGTGGTAGTGAAGGGTCTCACTAGAACACTCACTATAGCCAGTGATAGTGAAGGGGTCTCACTAGAACACACACTACTAGCAGTGTAGTGAAGGGGTCTCACTAAACACACTACTAGTCAGTGTAGTGAAGGAGTCTCACTAACACACACTACTAGTCAGTGATAGTAAGGAGTCTCACTAGAAACATCACTACTAGCCAGTGATAGTGAAGGAGTCTCACTAGAAACACTCACTACAAGCCAGTGATAGTGAAGGAGTCTCACTAGAAACACTCACTACTAGCCAGTGACAGTGAAGAGTCTCACTAGAAACACTCACTACTAGCCAGTGATAGTAGAGTCTCACTAGAAACACTCACTACTAGCCAGTGATAGTGAAGGGGTCTCACTAGAAACACTCACTACTAGCCAGTGATAGTGAAGGAGTCTCACTAGAAACACTCACTACTAGTCAGTGATAGTGAAGAGTCTCACTAGAAACACTCACTACTAGCCAGTGATAGTGAAGGGGTCTCACTAGAAACACTCACTACTAGCCAGTGATAGTGAAGGGAGTCTCACTAGAAACACTCACTACTAGTCAGTGACAGTGAAGGAGTCTCACTAGAAACACTCACTACTAGTCAGTGACAGTGAAGGGAGTCTCACTAGAAACACTCACTACTAGCCAGTGATAGTGAAGGGGTCTCACTAGAAACACTCACTACTAGCCAGTGATAGTGAAGGGAGTCTCACTAGAAACACTCACTACTAGCCAGTGACAGTGAAGGGTCTCACTAGAAACACTCACTACTAGCCAGTGATAGTGAAGGAGTCTCACTAGAAACACTCACTACTAGCCAGTGATAGTGAANGGNGCCTCACTAGAAACACTCACTACTATCAGTGATAGTGAAGGGTCTCACTAGAAACACTCACTACTAGCCAGTGATAGTGAAGGTCTCACTAGAAACACTCACTACGAGCCAGTGATAGTGAAGGGGTCTCACTAGAAACACTCACTACTAGCAGTGTAGTGAAAAGAGTCTCACTAGAAACACTCACTACTAGCCAGTGACAGTGAAGGAGTCTCCTAGAAACACTCACTACTAGTCAGTGACAGTGAAGAGTCTCACTAGAAACACTCACTACTAGTCAGTGACAGTGAAGGNGTCTCACTAGAAACACTCACTACTAGTCAGTGATAGTGAAGGGGTCTCACTAGAAACACTCATTACTAGCAGTGACAGTGAAGGAGTCCACTAGAAACACTCACTACTAGCCAGTGTAGTGAGAGTCTCACTAGAAACACTCACTACTAGTCAGTGACAGTGAAGGAGTCTCACTAGAAACACTCACTACTAGCCAGTGTAGTGAAGGGTCTCACTAGAAACACTCACTATAGCCAGTGATAGTGAAGGGGTCTCACTAGAAACACTCACTACTAGCCAGTGATAGTGAGGTCTCACTAGAAACACTCACTACTAGCCAGTGGTAGTGAAGAGTCTCACTAGAACACTCACTACTAGTCAGTGTAGTGAAGGGGTCTCACTAGAAACACTCACTACTAGCCAGTGATAGTGAAGGAGTCTCACTAGAAACACTCACTACTAGCCAGTGATAGTGAAGGGAGTCTCACTAGAAACACTCACTACTAGCCAGTGATAGTGAAGGAGTCTCACTAGAAACACTCACTACNAGCCAGTGATAGTGAAGGGGTCTCACTAGAAACACTCACTACTAGCCAGTGACAGTGAAGGGAGTCTAACTAGAAACACTCACTACTAGCCAGTGATAGTGAAGGGGTCTCACTAGAAACACTCATACTAGCCAGTGATAGTGAAGGGAGTCTCACTAGAAACACTCACTACTAGCCAGTGGTAGTGAAGGGGTCTCACTAGAAACACTCACTACTAGCCAGTGACAGTGAAGAGAGTCTCACTAGAAACACTCACTACAAGCCAGTGTAGTGAGGAGTCTCACTAGAAACACTCACTACTAGCCAGTGACAGTGAAGGAAGTGTAGTCTCACTAGAAACACTCACTACTAGCAGTGACAGTGAGGAGCTCCACTAGAAATAATAGCGTGANATGAGGGGTCTCACTAGAAACACTCACTACTAGTCGTGTAGTGAAGNGAGTCTCAGAAACCCACTACTAGCCAGACAGTGAAGGGTCTCACTAGAAACACTCACTACTAGCCAGTGATAGTGAAGGGGTCTCACTAGAAACACTCATTACTAGCCAGTGATAGTGAAGGGGTCTCACTAGAAACACTCATTACTAGCCAGTGTAGTGAAGGGGTCTCACTAGAAACACTCATACTAGCCAGTAGTGAAGGNGTTCACTAGAAACACTCACTACTAGCCAGTGCAGTGAAGGGTCTCACTAGAAACACTCACTACTAGCCAGTGACAGTGAAGAGGTCTCACTAGAAACACTCACTACTAGTCAGTGACAGTGAAGGAGTCTCACTAGAAACACTCACTACTAGCCAGTGATAGTGAAGGGGTCTCACTAGAAACACTCACTACTAGTCAGTGATAGTGAAGGAGTCTCACTAGAAACACTCACTACTAGCCAGTGACAGTGAAGGAGTCTCACTAGAAACACTCACTACTAGCAGTGCAGTGAAGAGTCTCACTAGAAACACTCACTACTAGCCAGTGATAGTGAAGGGGTCTCACTAGAAACACTCATTACTAGCCAGTGATAGTGAAGGGAGTCTCACTAGAAACACTCACTACTAGCCAGTGGTAGTGAAGGGTCTCACTAGAAACACTCACTACTAGCCAGTGACAGTGAAGAGAGTCTCACTAGAAACACTCACTACTAGCCAGTGATGAAGGAGTCTCACTAGAAACACTCACTACTAGTCAGTGAGTGAAGGGAGTCTCACTAGAAACACTCACTACTAGCCAGTGAAGTGAAGGGAGTCTCACTAGAAACACTCACTACTAGCCAGTGATAGTGAAGGGAGTCTCTCACCGCAGGAGCTTCCTTGCGCAGTGCCTCCTCACTCGACTGGACGANCGAGGCCAGCTGGGCGGACAGCTCCAGGCCCCGTGGGCCCTCTGCAGGTCGACGAGCTCCAGGAAGGGCAGCTCAGCTGGAGCCTCTGGAGCAAAGTCATCGTATGGCAGTCAGGTATTGCATCGCTGCCCGGGATTGCTTAAAGTGGATCAAGCGAGAGGGGAGACACTGCCGTCACGCATCGTTTCTGTGCACGTCCTTGTCGTGTTGCATGTGCACATCTGTGCGTGTGTCAGTGTTATCCGAACTGGTCATGGGCCTCCCCTTGGTCGACTCTGCTTCAAATGAGTACTTGGTGCAATGTGTAAAACATTACTACTAGGAGACAAAGGCGGCCGGGCGTAGTGCTGGCCACCCACCCCTCATGTGCAATGCGGGCTTGATAGGTGCTCGCTAACAGCACTTGCTCCAACAATATGTTAAGGCTACACNGGGTATCTTTGTTTGTTCTGTTTGTGTGTGTGTATCTGTGTGTGTCTGTGAGTGTGGTTTCTGTGGGTAACGCTGGTCAGCAGTGCCATGGAGGCAATTTCGATTGGCCATTCACCTCATGGCGTTTGAAGCCACCACAGTGGCCACTGGGGCTCTGTATGGGTGCAAGGGCTGGTAACCCCTCCAACTTCACTTAATTACACTAAACTAAGAGGAATAAAATATCAAGCTAAACATGTGCCAGAGTCCCCAGCGGTACAGGTGTCTGACGTATTCTGGCCAAACCCCATTTGGCGGAGCCAGCAGATTGAATCCTTACCCTCGGGGTTCCTCCAGAAACAACAAAAAGCCACTGCTGGTGGCCATGTGGAATGTTCAAATGCTCACTGCGGAGGAGAGGCTGCGACTCCTCTGTCAGTAGCTGTACCGGTACCGCCTGGACCTCTGCAGTATTCAGGAGGTGCGGTGGACCGGCTCTGTCTCACAGGCTGCTGTGGTTCAAATATTGGAATAAAGTCACCCCTGTGAGTGGCTGGCTGAGGTGCCATCTATTGAGGAAATACTGAAGGCGATCCAGAGTCTGAGACCAGGAAAAGCACTAGGCAGAGATTATCTCCCAAACGAAATGCTGAGGGAGGGTGGCATTTGTGTACAGACTGCCCTACATGACATCATAATAACAGTATGAACCACTGGACCAGGGGCGGTTTCTTCATTAGGGCGATTGGGCGACGCACCACCAATGTCATTCAACCACAGTCACGCTAGCCGTCACTGTGCAGCCTCTGGATATAGTCCAATCAGCGTCATGTCACGTTCTGTGGAGTACCGCCTCTTTTGGGCGATTTCACTCCGGCTGAGAATCGCCCCGAGTGGCCCCATAGACTTACATTGAAAGATGTTTTTTTCGAACGGGGGCGCTCCAATGCATTCTCTATGGCTCCGGGAGGGCAAGCCCTAACGTGCTTACGTCATCATACGTGCTAACGTCATCATACGTGCTTACGTCATCATACGTAAGCACGTTTGATCCAACAATATAATTTATCGCTACCTAGTGGAATCTTTAATAAAATAAACTTGAGTGGTTTGTTTTAATAGTGAGTTAAACAAACAAGATGTATTGTAAGAGTCACTTTATTTTGCATTAATATTAAAGAAGTGAAGTTGCCTTTACATGCTTAAGCTGTTAATTTATCCATTACATGGGTGGACCTTATCCTTATCAATCATCCAGACATTTGCCCCCCTGAGAGATTTTGCAGGAGCCGCCACTGCACTGGACGGGTTCTGCAGGATAGGAAGGATGCCCTGTGGTCTCTCTTTTTAAGAAAGGGACCACACAGACAGTAACAAATACAAGGACATCTCACTCAGTGTGTTGGGAAAGGTCCTGGCAAGGATTATTCAACATCGCCTTGCAAGGCACACTGAGCAGAAGCTTGCGGAGGCCCCTGTGGTATCAGGAAAGGCGGTCCTGCACAGATGCCATATTTTCTGTCTGTCTGCTACAGCAGAGTGTAGGAATTCCAACAAGACCTACATCTCTGCTTAATTGACCTGTCTATGATATCATCAGTAGGCCTGGGCTTTGGGTTAATCTTTGTGCTTTCGGAGTCCCTGACTCTCTGCTCACAATCATTAACGACCTTCATGATGGTGAGCGGGCCCGGGTAAAACTACGTGGCCGGGAGTCGAGCCATTCCCTTGGGTGCGCGACAAGGATGTCCTCTGGTTCCCACATTGGGGCCTTACCATCAGCCCACCAAAGCTAAGCACCTGCCTGGGTATTTGTGCCACCAAACACTCCACCCGCTCAGCTCCCCATTGGTGATGGTGCAGTAGAGAGTTTCCCATACCTGGGCAGTGTGCTTATGACCAGCTCTGGTTTGACAGCAGAGATCTCACTCCGAATCAGTCGGGCGTATTATCTTTTCATCGGCTGCGCAATATTGTGTGGAAGCTACCTGGTCTGTCGCTCAGCACGAAGCTTCAGGTCTTCTCAGCCACAGTTATGCCTCCCGTCTATGCTTCTGAAACGTGGATTCCTCTAATGGAACATCTGCGCCGGTTAAAAACATTCAGGCTAGCATGGCTACAATTCATTTGGGTTTAACCAGGCTGATTGTGTGAGGAGCTCACAAATCCTTAAAGATCTGGACACATTCCATCAGTGAGCTCCTCCGGCAGGAAGGCTGCATTGGCTGGGTCATGTAGTCCACATGCCCAGCCACCACATGCCCAAGCAGCTTCTGTTTGGCCGCACAGAGGGGCTAAACGGCACGACATGGGCTGGATAGAGATGGACTGATGTGGTAACGGAGGATGTGGAGCTGAGTGGACTTTCCAACGACTGGTACCAGCGTGTCAGGATCGGCCGCTATGGAGGAGGCTTGTAAAGGACGCAACTGGTAATTGGAGGCAATCACCCTCTAGCCACATCGGAGGCAGAGGAGCAAAGTTCATAACAATGAGTGGAACGCCGGGTGGCTAAAATACAGCAAGTTGGTACAGTAGGGGTACAGCTAGTGCATCTACCAGTCATCACAGTCAGCCAACCCATGGCACCTGGTCTGTCCTGTGACCTGTCAGTGGGCGTTCAACACTTCACATGGCCTTAACATGCACATAGCCTGGAACAAGCACCGTGGAGATGTTACCACTACTTAGTGATGACTGGTGGATGTTGTGGTATGTATGTGTCTGTGTATGTTCGCAGACATCATCAATGGGTGCAACTGGGATAAAAAAACAACCTGGTTGCTGTGGAGGACTCTTCTTGAACGATGCAAACATTCCGCCAAACATACTCCTCTTTTTCTTCTTCTTGGTTCTTTCGGTAAAGTCACGTAGAAGGGAAGTAATGAAATAATAAAAATAAAACATAATAAAAGAATTCTCACGACGTTTCGGCCACAACGCAAGCAGCCATCCTCAGGTGAAAACCAGGTCTGTCGAGGCGACAGCATCTGAATGAAACAGCACCATGCTTGGGGCATATATTTAAGCTGGGTTGGAAGGGGGGAAAGGGCACCTTGACAAAATAATTTGCATTTGGTATTACCTTAGAGTCGCAGCATCTCTTCAGAAAGGTGAGAGACTCGATTAGCTGAGCAATGCGGAATCCCTCCCGTAGAGGCGGTTAAATTTCGATTTAAAGCTTGCAGTCACGAAAGCTTTAAATCGAAATTTAACCGCGTCTACGGGGAGGGATTCCACATAACTTTGAGATCCTTCAACAAGCTCCGTGATAAGAAGGCTCAGCTAATCGAGTCTCTCACCTTTCTAAAGAGATGCCGCGACTCTAAGGTAATACCAAATGCAAATTATTTTGTCAAGGCGCCCTTTCCCCCCCCTTCCAACCCAGCTTAAATATATGCTCCAAGCATGGTGCTGTTTCATTCAGACGCTGTCGCCTCGACAGACCTGGTTTTCACCTGAGGACGGCTGCTTGCATTGTGGCCGAAACGTCGTGAGAATTATTTTATTATGTTTATTTTATTTTATTACTTCCCTTCTACGTGACTTTACCGAAAAAACCAAGAAGATGAATCCCTGCAGTCACGAAAGCTTTAAATCGAAATTTATACTCCTCTTTGATCGCTGCTCTATAAAGATGCAAACAAACAACCCCCAAAATTAATGTGAAAACACTCAAGCCAAATAAAACTCGTGACCTTGCCGACCAAGAGGGGACCCGGGAGTCACGGTGGCTAAGAGAAATTGTTAAATACCTTGTCCTGGTAAGTAGGGAGGTCATGGGTAAGATCCTGACCCGATACCTGAAATTCTCGGGAGCTTGAATTGTCACTGAAATTATCAGGTGCTTGAAATTAGGCAATTTCATTCTCGGGATATTGAATTTCGCCACTGAAATTCTTAGGAGCTTAAATTTAGCCACGGATATTCTTCTGAACTTGAATTTTGCCAATTAAATTTTCAGGAACTTGAATTTTGCCACAAATTCTCTGAACTTGAACTTAGCCACTGAAATTCTCATGATTTTTTAATTTTGTCTTAAATTCCCATTAACTTCAATTTAGCCACTGAAATTGTCAGGAGCTTGATTTTAGTCATGGAAATTCTCAGGATCTCCAATATTGCCACTGAAACTCTCAGGAACTTAAATGTAGGCACGGAAATTATCATGAACTTTAATTCAGCCACTGAAATGCTCAGGTACTTGAATTTAGCCACTGAAATTATCAGAGCTTGAACACGTGCGATGAGATGTTTGTAGCCGTTGTGGGAGCGGTGGTTAACGCAGTTTGGCTTTTTCTTAGGTGTTGCTCACTAAAAGCACATGCCCAACAGCCTGGTGAAGCTATACGGGCAATCCTTGTCTTTTTGTTCGTGTTAAAACTTATTACTTGGAGACAAAGCAGCTGGACGTGGTGCTGGCCACCCACCCCTGGTGTGCCGTGCCGCTCGCTAGCAGCATTTGCCCAGCATTCTGTTAAGACTACGAGGGGGGGGGGGGCAAATTTGTCTTTGCGAATATGTGTGTGTCTGCTTGTGCTGTAATGTAAATGTGCATTCAGTGAATCAGATTGTTGTACCCACTTGTAATAGAAGCACAAATCAGTTCGAATCCAATATTCCCATGGACCGCATGGCACGACGGTTCGGAGCTGTAAAACACACAAAGATGGGGACCGCTCATAACCTCCTCCAGCCCAGCTCTTTCCACTGCACGAGCGATCCGTGCCAGTGCCTGCCAGAGCCCGATGACGACAATGCGACTCAGTCGGCGTGGGCTGTTGTTGTTGTTGTTATCTGTGTGTGTGTCTGTGTGTGTATCTGTGTGTCTGTGTGTGCCTGCGTCTATTTTGCCATTGCTGAAACGTGGATTCAGGGTGGCATCAGAGCCGTGTACGCACTCGTGGCAGCAGACACTGGAGGATCCAGCAAACACCTCTACTCCCGCCATGCATGGGTGCTGCAAAAAGCACACCGAGAACACNGGGGNGGGGGGGGGGTACCGGGGACCTCAACCTCCCTCTTACACCTCTGACGTTTGTCCGCTACCGGCAAGCGATCATCCCGTGCCAGCGAGCGCCATGCCGGTGACGTCATCGTCCTCACCACGTCGTCGTCCTCACTGAATCGTCGTCACCGCTTGTCGTCGTCACGCCACNCCCATCGTCACGTGTCACGTCGTCCTCACGCCTCACCACCGTCTGTCCTCACCACTCTGGGCCAAGCGTGGCGCACGTGCACGTGTGGCTCCATGCGGTTTTCATTTTTTATTTTCGCCCACACCACCACCGCCACCACACCGCCGTAAACGCACAACGACCACCGCGTCACTACGCTGACCGTCACAACCCGCCGACTGAAACACCGGCCCGCTAGCGTCCCCACTCACCCCCCACGCCGTGCCCACGCCGGCCCCCAAGCCGTGCCCACCCGCTACCGTCCCCCCCCCCCCGACTTGCCGCCAACCGTGGAGGGGGGGGGGGGACGTTGCCATTGCGTATTTGACTAAAACACCGACGACTGACACACCGACCGGCNAAAACACCAACCGACTAACACACCAACTGACTATCAGACTGACTGACTGACAGACCGTCCGACCAATACTGATTAACAGACCAACCGACTAGCTACATCCGACTAGGCAGACCGACAGACACAGCAATTGAGTAAATGACAAAAATCAAGTCAGGCTGAGAAACAGAAACTCCAAATGACTGGCATATACCCACAGACAGAAACAACAACTGACTGACGGACATAATCACAGACTGACTGACCCACAGGCTGACAGACCCTACCACAGACCCACAGACAGACCGACTGACATATCCACAGAGAGACATACAACACACCGATTGACTAACACAGTGTTTTTCAACCTTTTTTGTGCAAAGGCACACTTTTTTCATGAAAAAAATCACGAGGCACACCACCATTAGAAAATGTTAAAAATGTAACTCTGTCCCTATATTGACTATATATATAAAGTAATTCTCTTGAATAGGAATCAAATAAACACAAAGAAATTATTTTATAATTACTTTATTATGAAATATGAAAAATTATAAAATACTTTATTTCTGTTTACTTAGTGCGAAACCTGGGCCTTTTTGGCTGAACACAAAGCTGATATTCTGGCTGGAATCGAAGAAAGACACACACGTAGCTCTTCGTCAACAGCTCTCAGTCGCTCTCTGTCTTTAGTTTTTATAGCAATCAGGCTTGAAAAGCTCATCTCACACAGATATGTAGTGGAAAATGGGAGCAATGTCAAAATAGCTTTGTTTGCCAGAAGGGGGAATTCCTTGGCAGTATCCAACCAAAAACTGTCCAAAGGTAGATCAGCAAATCTTAGCTTGAAATCACGATTTTGTCTCAGTTCAGTTAGTTCCTCCTGCTCCTGTAAAGTCATGTCCTTTCCACCAATTGATGCTGAGCTATAAGGGTCCCTAACCCAGTCAAGGCATTCAGTGGAGACTGAAGAGAAATAAAATGACAACTTCTCCTCAAGAGTTTTTAAATGTTTAACTATTATCTCACACAGTGCAGCAATGTGAACACCTTCCCATTGCTTGGTGAGTGTGAACATTTCAAGATTGCCACTTTCCACGTGTTGATGCCAGAGTTGCACCTTTGAACAGAATCCATTTATTTTATCTGTACTTGTAAGCAGGTTTTCATTTCGGCCTTGCATTCGTGTGTTCAGTTCATTCAGATGATGAAATATATCTGCCAGGTATGCCAGCCTTGCACACCACTCATCGCTTGCAAGCAGCTTTGCGTAATCTGACCTCTCATTTGTCAGAAACACTTTAAGTTCCTCCCGCAGCTCATACACACGAACCAAGACCTTGCCACGCGACAACCACCGGACCTCCGTATGAAACAGCAAGGTTTTATGCTTCGCTCCCATCTCCTCACACAAAGCTGCAAATATGCGACTTTTCACAGGTCGTGACTTTACAAAGTTTACCATGCGCACAACATCATCCAACACATGAACTAGGTCTGCTGGTAAAGTCTTGGCTACGAGGGCCTCACGGTGTAAAAAACAATGCGTAACAATCACATCTGGATTTCTTTCCTTCACTCTGCTTACAAAGCCTTTGGTGCGCCCGACCATGGCTGCAGCTCCATCAGTGCAGACACTTGTGCAGTTTTCCCACTTAAGTCCTCCTTGTTCAAGGTATTCTGATGTGACCCGAAAAATTTCTTCTCCTGTTGTTTTTTCTGGCAATGCCTTGCAAAAAAAGAAGTTTTCTCTAATTGCATCACCATCCACAAAACGCACATTTGACAAGAGTTGAGCATGTCCACTGATATCAGTAGACTCGTCAAGTTGCAATGCAAATTTCTCACTGATACGGATCTTTTCCAAAACCACACTTTCGATGTCTGCAGACATGTCATTAATACGTCTGGAAATTGTGTTGTCTGAGAGAGGGACTTTGGCTATTTCCTTAGCTGCTTCAGGTCCGAGCATCTCCTCTACAATAGCTTTGCAGGCGGGAAGTATTAATGTCTCTGCCACAGTGTGGGACTTTTTTGACTTGGCTATAAGTTCAGCAACTTGATAGCTAGCTTTAAGAGCTCTTTCATTTACCTTTGTGGTTTTTCTCATGAAAGTTGCCTGTTTCTCCGTGTTTTCACGCAGGCGAACAAAATAGTCCGCATTCTTGTTTTGAAGCGAAGGGTGTTTCGTTTGGAGATGGCGTTTAAGTTTACTTGGGACCATAGCACTGTTAGATAGCTTTTCACCACACACCACGCACAGTGGAGTTGGTTTATTTGCATCTCCGGTGAAAGTAAATCCAAATGAAATATAGCTTTCGCTATATTGCCTTGTGCCAGAGAATTTGCTTGAGCTAGCCATCTTTGCTTTCTTTTGATCCCCACTCATACTTGGGCTCTCATCTGGCTCCAAATTTTGTTCAGAGTCCAGTTCTTTCCTTTTTAAAAACTTGTCCATCGCTGCAGTATCTCACTGTTACTCAGTACTTCCTTACTGCGCTTGTCTCCTCCAGATAGCCGCTGTCCGTCACAGAGCAATCCTTCTGTCCATCACCAGAATTGGTACCTTTCGTCTTCTTCACAACTCCTTCTTCATGTGCACTGAAGCTGCTGTTTTCACTGTGATGTTCTCTTCTGTGCTGCGAGCCCTGAGTGATGGATCTGGAGTAGACCTGAGCAGAAGAGCGCTGGCAATGTTCCCTCTAATTTTTTACTGTGCCGAACAAGTAAAAAAATTTCTGAGCGGCGAGCGAGCGCAAACCTAGACTGAGAAATTTCATCAAAAAATACCAGGAATGTTGGCAAGGCTATCCCTATAATGAGGTACTGAAGCACAGCATCCTGGCCAGGTCTGGGGATAGCCTTGCCAACATTACTGGTACTGGGCCCAGCGTTGGGGTATCAGCGTTTGTGTGGGTTTCTCAAGTGAGGAGGCAAAAATAAATGATTCAAACCTCATTTAAGGATGTTTTTAAAAGCACAAAATACAGATATAAAATATAATGATGTCTCACAAGGCAAAAATGATTCAAACCTCATTTAAGGATGTTTTTTTTTAAAAGCACAACATACAATGTAATGATGATGTCTCACTGTCATACCTGCACTGGGGGGCACAGTCTCGGGGGGCACAGTCTCCGACTGCCTGCCTGACTGCCGCATGGGAGGCTGGGAGGAGCGTGACGTGCGGCTGGATGGGCGGAGCATGCGCAGTGGGATGCACGGCTCTGCTTCGGGACTCCCTGCGCTTCATCCCACGGCACACCTGACAACATCCCGCGGCACACTAGTGTGCCGCGGAACACCGGTTGAAAAACACTGGACTAACATACACAGCAATTGACCGACTGACAAACCCACAGACTGACTGACCCACACGCTGACCGACTACCACAAACCCACAGACAGACCGACTGACATATCCCAAGAGACAAAACCGATTGACTGACATACCATCAGACATAATGCCCGACTGACATACCCACAGACTGACTGACCCACACGCTGACCGACCGTACCATCGACCCACAGACCGACCACATAAAGCCTCCCANCCCCCCCGCTTCTAACCTGAACCACCAAAGAAGTGATGGCGTGGGTGGGCGCTCCTGCATGGCGGCCCCTAGTGGCTGGCGGGAGTCGGTGTCCACTCCGACGAAGGCCGTGTAGGGGACACGACGCCCGACTCCACGCTCAGTGCCACCACTCGCTCCGGCGAGACTTGGCCTCCTTCCTCCTCATTCTTCTTCTTCTGCTGCTCGCGTCTCCGGCGCCGGCGTAGAGTCGTTGGACCCGACACGAGGTGGCGGATCATCGCCTTGGCTGCGAGCCAGTGCAGGGTGGCACTGGGAGAGGTTACGGTGGAGGGGTGCAGAGGCTCACTCACTCTGAGCCGAGAACTGCTCCCTGAGTCTCTCCCTGGGTCTGCCTGAGCTGCTGTTCCCTGGTTTGGCAGATTGGACAGCTGCCTCCCCCGACTCCACGTGATCAGCGGTCTATGGCCGTACCATGGTGTGTGGCAGACGCTCAACTTCTTCAGCANCCTCACGTGGCTCCCTGGGGACCGTGAGGCCTACACCCGGCCGAGCCTCGGNCGCTCGGCGAGCCGTGCTGTGGCCAGCGGGCTGGAAAGCCTCGTGGGGTCCATATTCAAGGCAGCTCCTGGATGCCTGTAAAGGGTCCTTGNTTGGCTGTAAATTTAACAGCCTGGAGGCTTTAGTGACCAATATTATCAAATCGGGTTTTTGGTAAGATGTGTAAATGTGTCATTAAACCCGCCACCAACTGACACAGCCAATTAGTATGTTATCCATTGAATTTGATGACTACATTAACCCCCCCCCCCTCTGCCTCGCACCTGCTGGCTCACAAGGTGACGAATCAATTTATCCCAGGATCTATTTAAGAATGAAACAGGAGGAGGATTTCGCCACAACTCGGAGGCTGTCTGCCTGATGATGATGGGTTGTTGTGNTTACCGGCGAATGGTCACACTGTACTCAATTAACGGGTGGGTTTATTCTCCAACCCACAACCGGTTTAGTGCTGTACTAGTAACGAATTGGCACGTTTTGTTTACGTCACAAATCACTGATTGGCTGTNGGGTGGTGGTGGTNTAAGGANACATTTATACCTTTTTACGGACTATAAAATGCTGCTGGCTCGTTTGTTGCTGCTCTGGCAGCCACCTGTTTTGAACATCTTATCGGTGGGTCGGTGGGTGAATGAGTGGTGAACAGCGGGTGGTGAACAAGCGGTGGTGAATGAGTGGGTGGGTGAATGAGAGTGATTGATTGGTTGGTGGCGGTAGGTGAACGAGTGGGTGGGTGAACGAGGGGGCTACACACCGGGACTCGCCGGGTTGGCGGTCTGGCTGGTGACAGGAACCCGGTTCTCCACGGACTCTCCATGCAGGGAGTACTTCAGCACTGCCTCGCCCTGCCATGGGCAGCCGGAGCCTGCAGAGACGAGAGGCTCAGTCCGGGAGCCTGACCCAGAGACCCGGTGCCTACCTGAGTCTCAATCTGACCTGAGTCTCATCTGATCCAGAGACCCGGTCACCCGAGTCTCACTCTGACCAGAGACCCGGTCACCCGAGTCTCATACTCCATACTCCCGAGACGTCAAGTCTCACTTAGACTCCAAGACCCGCCCTGACGAATTAGGTNCCCGTGTCCCACGTGTTGTGTGTGGTCTCACGGTGCCAGCGAGCTGTGCGTAGAGGATGGTTCGCTGGCCAAGGAAGATGCTGCGCGGCACCTCGGCACCACGACGGCCGACAGGCCCAGGGGGAGGCTCCAGGAGAGCGAAACGGAGGTCAGCGTGGGCTGGAGAGCGCACTTCAGGGCCTTCAGCACCTGGGTGGTGGGCACGGAGACGGAGGAGAGGANGGTGAGGAGGTGAGGTAAAGGGGATGGAGGANGGANGGANGGGGGNGGAGGTTCCGATACAACTGAGGGTGAGCGGGAAATGAACCGACTGGTCCTGGGCCCCCGAGGTCGAAACGGAGAGAGAAAGAGACACAGAGACACAGAGACACAGAGAGAGACAGAGAGACAAGAGACACAGAGAGACACAGAGGCAAAAACAGAGAGAGATAGAGAGACAGAGTGAGAGAGAGATAGACAGAGAGATCCAAGAAGAGATAAAGACAGAGACACAGAGACAGACAGCACAGAGACAAAGAGAGACCCAGAACCCGGGAGAGGGACTCACAGGGTCTCCGTGGGCAGTGAGGGACAGGGACACGGCGACAGCCTGACAGGCGCTCCGTGCCGGTGAGACGGCGTCCGGGGCGATCCCTTGACAGGGAGGCACCGACCGCCAAAGGAGGCAGCTACACACAAAGACACACAGACACACAGACAAACACACAGAGACATACACAGACACACACCGACACACACACAGACACGCAGACACGCACATACAGACACACAGACGCACACACAGATTGAAGAACTAAGTCTGGGCCTAGTATAGTCACTGTGTCTTAAATAAAGAGGCTCCACGTATCCAGTTGTCCGAGTCATTACACTACTACACACTACAACTACACACACTNCACACTACACACTACACTACACACTANACTACACACNACACGCTACACACACACGCCACACTACACTGCTACACTACNGCACTACACTACTACACTACCAGCTACACTACTACACGCCACACTACTACACACTACACCATACACTACACCGCTACACACTACCTACACCACTAACCACTACAATACACTACACGACTATACACTACACTACTGCACTACTAGAGCTCACTACACACTGCACTATTATACTCAATTGAAAACAAAGATTGAGTAGTTGAATGAGCAGCTNAGTGAGTAGCTAGTGAGTGAACTAGTAAGTNAGTGAGTCTAACCGATGCTTGCTTGCGTTCTTCTTCACCAGGCTGATGACGTCACGGGTGTTGGAGACTTCTCCATCAGTCAGCACCATCAACTATGGCATCACAAAATCACAGCACCATTCACTCNCACATCACAACACCGTCAACTATGACATCACAACATCNAAACCATCAACTATACATCACATCACAATACCGTCAACTATCATATAACACACATCAATACGCTTCNGTGTTGTGCATGTACACGTACTCCGTGCGTGCGTGTGCAATTGTTACACATGACGTGTGTGTGTGTGGTGACGTCACCGCCACTTATTGGCGAATGGCGGTTGTGTGTGTGGAGAGCGGTAGTGTAGTGGTTAGCCAACGCTGCACTACGAAGTTGGCGACCCGGGTTCGATTCCCGCTCACGGCCAACACCAGTGACGATTATCTAAACCGGTCCTGGGCCTCCCGAGGTCGACTCAGCCTCAAATGAGTACCTGGTGCGGTGTGTAAACATCGCATGGGGAGACAAAGGCGTGGTGTTGGCACCCACCCCTCGTGTGACGTGCCGGCATTCATAGTGCTCGCTAATAGCACTTGCCCTACAGTCTTACAGGCTATACGGGGATTTTGTATTTGTGTGTGTGTACGTGTGTGTGTGCCTGGGTATTTTGTACCATCGGACACTCCACCCCACAACTTCCAATCTGTGATGGGCAGTTGTGGAGAGAGTGGAGAGTTTCCCATACCTGGGCATTGTGCTCATGACGGCTCCGTTTGACAGCAGAGGTCACTCCGAATCAGTCGAGCGGCATTATTTTTCATCGGTTGCGTAACGCTGTGTGGAAGTACCTGTCTGTCGCTCCGCACGAAGCTTCGGTCATTCCCTCCCTTCTCTACGCTTGAGAAACGTGGACCCCCTAATGGAACATCTTCGCCGGTTAGAAACATTTAGANTGGCCTGCCTACGATCAATCCTGGGTTTAACCAGGCTGATTGTGTGGGAGCTCACAATCCTCGAAAGATCTGGACAAAGTCCATCGGTGAGCTCCTCTGGCAGGCAAGGCTGCGTGGCTGGGCCATGTAGTCCGCATGCCCAATCACGGCATGCCCAAACAGCTTTTGTTCGGCCGATAGAGGGGCTAAACGGCATGGCATGGGCTAGAAAAGAGATGAGTGATGTGGTACAGGAGGATGTGGAGCTGAGGGACTTGCCGATGACTGGTACCAGCGTGTCAAGATCGGCCTCAGTGGAGGAGGCTCGTGAAGGACGCTACTGGGCAGTTGAGGCAGTCACCCTCCAACAACAATGGAGGGCAGCAGAGTGTGAAGTTGGCAGAGAGGTGGTGCTTCAGCCAGCCATCTCAGTCAATCAACCCGTGGGACCTGGGTCTTCCCCGTGACCTCCTGCCAGCGGGCGTTCGACACTTCACGTGGCCTCAAGGTGCACATAGCCTGGCACAAGCGTCGTGGCGAATGGCGGTTGTGTATATTGACGTGCGCCTCTGTGCGCATCTGTGTGTCTACCCGGGGACGTTTGTAATTTTGGGTTACCCCTTAAAGACACTAAAACCACCCCAAACCCCCGTACAATGTTGTCGATCACAATGGACTGGCCCAAGCGCACTGCGAATGGCGAGAGGAGGAGGGGGGGGAGGTAGCGGTTGGACTGTGCCACTCACCTGCCGGGGTGTTCCGCCGGCACGCCGAGCGGTAGATGGCCACCAACGGCTCAGGATTTGGTGCCCCCAAGTCGGCGCTCATCCCTTGACGAGCTTCAGCGCCTCGTCCATGCTCGCCTGCGAGTACTCACGGCTCTCCCTGGCGGGGGGAGTACAGCAAGTGGGACCGAGACTCAACTCTCATCACCGGGGTGTCACCGTGGCATGCACAGCCCCCCACTAGCCCCTCCATCCCCGAAACCCCNAGACCCTCCCTNCCCTCCTNCCCCCCCCCACTNCTCCCNCCCCCCNTNCCCCTTTCCNCCACCNCCTNCCTCCACACCCCTCACCTCCNCCCCTNCCCNCTCCANCCTNCCTCCCACTCACNCNTCCCCCCGTCTCCNCACTCTCTCCCCTCCTCACACTCCTGGAATCATTGTGAACCACTCATCATTCATCCTCCACTCAATACACTGAGTACAGGGGGGCTCTAGGGGCTGGGTAGGGGCTGGTGGGGGCTGGGGGGGGGGNGGGGGGGGGTGGAGGCTCACGGAAGAAGCTTTTGTAGCTGCTTCCAAATGCGTAGACGTTGAAGAAGCAGCCGAGAGGCAGACTTTCAGCAGCAGCATCAGCGTCTCCTGCGGGGGGGGGGGGGCATGAATTAACATGGCGTAGGCATGGGGAAGCATTGGGGAAGCATGGAATTAACATGGGGAAGCATGAGAAAAGCATAGAAGAAAGAAGGCCACAGTTTAACACGGTGCAAGTGTAGAGGTGTAATTATGCATGGGCACGGATGGCTAACAAACACAAGGGCGTGGTTAGAGCCGTACACAGAGGAGGTGCTCACAGCGACGTCCGCACTCATCCCCCACGGGCCCTCCCGGGGGGGCCGAGTACTATAAAAGGTGGTGAGCCGGAGGGCTCGAGGTCGAGTATTAGCTTAAACCAGCGAAGATGGAAGACCAGCTAGAATAGGCCCGGAGCTCCCCTGGCTCGCTGTCCTTGTCAGGGCCGACCAGGGCAAGCCGGTGGCGTGGCCCGAGAGCCCAGACTGACGTTCTTATAAGAGCTGGTCTGGATACTCAGGGTGCCGGGATCCCAGCTTGACCAGGGCTGGATAGGTAGCCTCCCTAGCTCCGTAGTGGAGGACTCGGGCGTAGGTTAGCGGGGTTAGATGTTGTGTCTCCCTGTTAGACGAGTGAAGGGGACGATACCCCTTTAAGTACTGTGTGTACCCGTTACTGTGCACGAGTTGGTGTTAATAAATAAGTGTGCCTCCGACCCCGTCGTCCAAGCCTCCTAAATACTTACTACATCTGGCGTCAGAATAAACGTTCAACGATGGACACACGAGGACGACACGTACCAGGGAGTCGGAGATGGAAGACACCACGGCCGAATCACCACCAGAGATGGCCGAGGTCAGATCGGAGCAGCCGGGCCGAGTACACCCGCGCTACTACGACAGGAAGGGGGGATGCGTCGGCCGAGGGACTTCGGCTGGCTCACTCCCGCCTGGCGGAGCTGCTCTACGCTGCGGCCGACGCGTTGGAAGAGATCACGCGCTGGGGCTGGAGGGGCTGCGCGGGACGACGACAGCAGCCGACGCGCGGCCACATTTCCCGCCACCCCGACGCGGCTCGCGGTTAAATTTCCCGCCATCACTACAGTGCGAGCAGAGGGCGGGCCGGCACGCGTCAGGTGACTGCTGAGGGCCAAGCACAAGCCGTGACATCATCACCACCGCCAGCGCGTCAACAACGGAGCGACCGGCGATGCCATGCTCGCAGCCCGCCCACACTGCAACGTCTGCTGGGAACGACGGAGCGCGATCCGCAGCCACGGACGTCGCGTTACAGCAGCGTCTGCCGCCTCTCAAATAATTCGTGGCGCGGACGGAGACTGGGCGCTTCAAAAGGCGCTTCATCGCTCATCAGGAGATGGCGAACTGGACGGACGCCGAAGCACTACGCGCGCTGCCGGCGATGCTGGACAACGACGCCCTGGCTACACTCACCTCGGCGCCTAAGGAAAAGCGCGCCACGCTGCACTTGGCGCTGCAGCTGCTGTCAGCTGTCTATGGCCCGCCTTCAGACTGCAGGCAGCTATTCCACGATCGTCATCGGGCGCCAACGAATCGCCCCTGGCCTTCCGGACGGCTCTCCTGGCCCTGGCAAAGGCAGCTTTCCCGCGGATGGACGAGGAGGGAGTGGACGCTATGGTGGCTGAAAAGCTGCTGCTACTCGCTGATGAGCTGGACGTCGCCGTCTTGGCTCAAGACGACGCAGAGATGTCGTCCTTGCTGGTCGCGCGCCACATCCACGGGGCTTGCGGTCCTGCGTCGCAAGGCGCCAAGGGGTGGCGGCCATGCCATGGCGGCCACCACCCTCCCATCGGAGGGGGTCTGCGGGTGGAGTGGCGGGGGAATGGAGATCGGCGGCACCACAGGCTCGGAACGGACCGAGCCGCCAGGAGCAGCCCAGGCCATCTGGGCGCTCACACGGTGCTACAACTGTGGCCTTCAAGGCCACGTTGCGTCAGGATGCCGGGCTCCCCGTCAGCGCGGGGCGACACCTCGTCAGGACGCCGCGCCGTCTCCACCAAGCTCCAGCAGAGAAATACGGCGAGTCGTGGCACCTCACACGTTTGGCCCATGCACACATTCGACACACACTCACGCGCTGAAACGAACAGGGCTCGCAAATCGACGGCCGTTGCGTCGGATTGTTCTGAAATGCGGCGAGCGCTCCAACCGGTCAGTGGTCGGAGCTCGCCCATCGTGTCGTTGCAGCGTCGGCGGGATCGTCGGTCGTGGTCGGTCATATTGATGGGTAGAGGTGCGGATTTTAATTGACACAGGGCATTGGCGACCATTATATCTGATTTGATTTATAACATCCTTCCCGTTCAAAGTCGTCCCTTGCTCCCCGTTGACGTGCCATGCTATGCTGCTAACGGGGGCTCGCTGGCATCATTGGGCAAATCCGCGCCAAAATTTGCATTGGAGACATTAAATTATCCGGGCCTGTTTTGGTTTCCTCCTCACTGGCGGTTCCGTGCCTGTTGGGACAGATTTCTTGGCCAAAATGCCCATTCGTATCTTGATTGACCAGGGGTGCATCGAGCTCCCGTCGGGCCGACGTGTTACATTTTTGTCTTCCCCATCACGGAGCGTCGGGCGTTTGCGACCGTGCAGGCGCTCGTGACAAAAACTGTGCGTGTACCCCCGGGGGCTCAGATGCTCGTCCCTCTTAGGTTGCGTCGGCCGTTTGCCGAAGGGGTTGCGGATCGGGGGTCTTGTTGGGACCATCTCGGGCCGGGTCAATGGACCCGATTTGCTAGCGGCTCAGACCATGGTGAAAGGGGATGGGGACCCCTTCATTGCAGTCCTTAATGTAGGATCGCGAACGGCCGTGGTTCCTCAAGGGACCGTGCTTGCACACGCAACGCCGGTACCCTATGAGGAACCACTCGTGGGTCAGGTAAGCACCGATCCTCTGTCGCGACCGCATTCGGACTGTGATGACGGATGGCTGGATGCGCTTTGCGCGGGATCAGTGGACCTGTCCGACTCGCAGCGTGCGCAGCTGCGAGTTCTCCTGAACGAATTTGCCGACGTTTTTCAGTCAACACAAATTTGATATTGTTGTACTAAATTGCTACGACACCATATTGACACGGGTGACAGCGCGCCCATCCGCCAAAATCCCTTTCGGTTGAGTCCCGCCGAAAAGGATCATGTCAAATCGGCCGTTGATGACATGCTAGCCGCCGATATCATTTCCCCTTCCAACAGCCCGTGGGGCGCGCCGATCGTTGTGGTGAAAAAGCACGACGGCTCACTGCGGTTTTGTGTCGACTTTCGGCGATTGAACAAAATTTATGTGGCAGATGCGTACCCGCTTCCTCGAATGGATGAGTCGCTCGATGCCTTGGCGGGGGCGCAATTCTTTTCCACCCTGGATTTACTGGATTCTGGCAGATTCCTCTGGATGACGAATCCAAACCTAAGACGGCTTTCCGTACACCGCAAGGCCTCTTCCAATTTAACCGCTTGCCGATGGGCTTACATTCTGCGCCAGCAACTTTTCAGCGGTTAATGGAACTGGTCTTGGCAGGCTTGCAATGGGATTCGTGTTTAATTTACTTGGACGATGTCATCGTCTTTAGCAAATCATTCGATGAACACCTCCAGAGGTTGCGTGCTGTTTTTCTAAAAATGCAGGCTGCCAATTTGAAATTTAAACCGCAGAAGTGCCATTTGCTCTGCGAATCGGTGCGGTATTTGGGTCACATTGTGGGCGCTCGGGGATATCCACTGATCCCGCCAAAACGAAATGCGTCAGCTCCTGGCAAACTCCCACCTCGGTGGGAGAGGTCAGGAGTTTCATTGGGTTCGCGTCGTACTACGACGGTTTGTGGCTGACTTCGCTACGATCGCGAAACCATTGCATGCCTTGACGTCCAAGGGAGTCAGGTTTCATTGGGGGCCCAGGAGGAGGCTGCTTTTCGCGCCCTCCGGAATGCCCTGGTGGTGGCTCCTCCGTTGAATTACCCCGATTTCTCACAACCCTTCGTGCTCGATACAGACGCAAGTAACACGGGCATTGGGGCGTGCTGTCCCAGCTCATTGGGGGCGTAGAGCATGTGGTGGCTTACGGTAGTCGAGTACTGTCTCCGGCGGAACAACGGTACTGCGTTACCCGTCGGAATTATTGGCAATTGTTTATTCATTCAGCAGTACCGCCCGTATCTGTACGGTCGGCGTTTCACCGTCCGTACAGATCATGCCGCTCTACAGTACGCCCTGCGGTTCAACAACCATCGGGCAGTTGTCTCGATGGTTGGAGATTCTCCAAGACTACGACTTTGTCACCACATATCGTAAGGGCATCCGCCACACGAACGCTGACGCCCTGTCGTGGTTGCCACCCACTTCAGAGTGCGCCTGCCTCTTGGGTTCGGGGCGTTGTAGGCCCCGAACGTGACCACCGATTCGGTCTTCGTGGCCGCCGCCGATGCGCCTTCGGCTTCGGGTCCTATCGAGCAAGAAGGAGGATTCGTTGCTGGGGTTATCGGTTGCGGAGTGGGACGCCTCCAAATGGAGGACACCTCCCTCCTCGCTCTGCGCCGTCGCACCGGGGGGTTGGTCAGGGGTGGCGAACGTTGACTCGTGGGGTTGTTCCAGGGCTTTTAATGCACTGGACGGAAAATCCCGCCGCCAACGGCTCGTGGTGCCTGCAGCATTGAGGGGTAAGGTGGTATGGGCTGCGCATGAGCGGCTCCTGCACTTGGGGTTCACAAGACCTTTGCCATGCTCCAGCTCGATTTCTTCTGCCGGCATGGCAAAGGACGTGGGGATCTCCTGGGTCGTGCACGCAATGCGCGCAGCGGAAGCCACCAGCGAGGGGTCCAACCACCGCTGCAGTCCATAAAGGTTTCCCGGTTAACGAGCTCGTTGCTCTGGATATTCTCGGCCCATTTCCCGCTACACCCAGGGGAAATAGGTATTTATTGACAGGGTCGAATACTTCACGAGATGGCCCATGGCCTGGCCTCTGGCCAACCAGTCGGCAGCAGCCATCGCGGAGGCCTTTGTCCAGGCTATGTTCTCGACAAGGGTGCTCCGGAACGGCTGCTGACTGACCAGGGTAAGAATTTTTCGGGAAACTCCTCCGCGAGGTGTGCGACCTCTTGGTACGGAGAAAATTCGGACCTCCCCGTATCACCACAAACTGATGGGATGGTGGAACGGCTGCATCGGACTATCACGTCCATGCTGTCCCAGCAGGTATCGGAATCCCAGACAGATTGGGACCTTCGCATTGCCGGTGTGTTACAAGCCTACAGGATGGCTCCCACGCGGCCACCGGATTTTCCCCTTTCTTTTTAATGTATGGCCGCGAGGCTAACCCCCTGTGACGACCCAGCTCAAGCTCTCGGCGCCTCAGGCGGTCTACCTTGTCCGAACACGTTAAATTTAACATCGCCAAATTATCTGAGGCGCGGGAAGCGGCCGTGCAAAATTCTGAACTCCGCCAGAAGGCTGGGGCGGGTACATGTGTTCAAATGGAAACCAGGGACCGGGCATGGTTGCACTGTCCCAGTGCCGCTGGCGACCTCGTCAAAGTTGGTACGGCCGTGGCGGGGCCCGTGGAGGTCGTACAGGTCTTGCGGCCGCAATGTGTTCGCGTCAAATGGGGGAGGCGTCGGTGGTACGTGCACCCCTCAAGGTTGAAACCGTTCATTGCGCCGCCCCGTGGTTCACACACACACACGCATGGCCAAACGTGTGAGGGGTCCGCCGACTCCCCGACGTCGCTGCTCTCGCCTAACCTGACATCAACTGTTCCATCTCCAGGTGCAACAGGAGTGACGGGTCCACGCCCGCCAACCCCTTCCGGGGGGTCGGGGTCACTCGGCTGCGAAGCCAGACTCTCTCGCCGTCAACAACCGCCACTGAGCGTGCCGGGACGGGCACTTGTGACGGGCCCGCCGCGAGAACGCGCGCCAAAACGCGCAGACTATTGTGAGGTCGGCCGTTGGGGGCCCTTGCGGACAGTGGGGGAGGCGTCCGGAGTGTGTGTATATATGTTGGTTTGGGAATGGGTATTTATTCNGGGGGGTGCGTCGGGTTANTTTTTTTCTCTTGTTGTTGTTGTTATGGTTGTCATTGTTCTTGTAATTACGCGAGGCACACACGGTTTGGGGTGGGGAGCACCTTTGTTCTGATTTTGTTGCAGCCGGGGACGGCTGCGAGCTGTACAGGGGGGGTGATGTAGAGGTGTAATTATGCATGGGCACGGATGGCTAACAAACACAAGGGCGTGGTTAGAGCCGTACACAGAGGAGGCGCTCACACCGACGTCCGCACGCATCCCCACGGGCCCCTCCCGGGGGGGCCGAGTACTATAAAAGGTGGTGAGCCGGAGGGCTCGAGGTCGAGTATTAGCTTAAACCAGCGAAGACGGAAGACCAGCTAGAATAGGCCCCGGAGCTCCCCTGGCTCGCAAGCCGGTGGCGTGGCCCGAGAGCCCAGACTGACGTTCTTATAAGAGCCGGTCTGGATACTCAGGGTGCCGGGATCCCAGCTTGACCAGGGCTGGATAGGTAGCCTCCCCTAGCTCCGTAGTGGAGGACTCGGCGTAGGTTAGCGGGGTTAGATGTTGTGTCTCCCTGTAGACGAGTGAAGGGACGATACCCTTTAAGTACTGTGTGTACCCGTTACTGTGCACGAGTTGGTGTTAATAAATAAGTGTGCCTCCGACCCCGTCGTCCAAGCCTCCTAAATACTTACTACACAAGCAAAGGACTCAGACTCACCACACAGACCCATAGACTCACCACACAGACCCACAAACTTACCACACACCCACAGACTCACCACCAGACCCACACCACGCAGACCCATACCACGCAGACCCACAGACTCACCGCACAGAGATGCCGCCGCCACGAAGCCCGGCAGGCGCCCCCCGACCGCCACACCAAGCAACGGAGCCAACCCTCGTCCCCTCACCTCACCTCACAGAACACACCCGCACGCATTTTCCCCCCACCCATAGAGCTGGAAGGGAGATCACCTGATCAACCGGTTTTTATCCGAGAAACCCTTATCGGATTAACTCTCACGGTTTCCGGCGATCAGGGAATTGGACGACCTCCCCGACGCTACGTTGCGCCACGGCGCTGCGACCGCCTTAATATGGTATGGTCGCGGTGTGGGGCATTCGGCCACCGCGGTTGAGGCGCATTCCCTCCACACACACCCCACGGTCGACGGGCAAGCAGAGGAGGGACGGACAGCATGAATAGCGGACCGCAGGGGCTCTTGCGCATAGTCATGGAGGGTTGGGATAATTACGCTTGAGCGCGCAGGCCCATTGTTAAGGAGGGTAAGGGATTAATTAGGATTTACGCCGCGCACGCCGCACACTGATTAGCATATCAAAAGCGCCCGGAACCGCCGTGCACGTGCTAGAGGGGCGCGAGCCCATTGTTCAGAGCCGCATCCCTTGAGGTAGGGAGGACAAAATAGGGGCACAAAAGGGAAATCGCTCTCTTTCTCCAGCGCCAGAGGACCAGACGCGGCTCCAGCCAGCGACCCGGACGTCCGTGCGACCATCGAGGTACGCTGTTAGCACAGGGACCAGCAAACCGCCGTGGGCACCCAGCAGTGAGTAAGGGGTGAAGTAGGGTCATAACCGATAAATAGGGAATAGGTACAGGTTTAGTGCAATGGGCCAGCCTCGTCGACTCACTGATCTAACATTAATTACCAGGTAGCAGATAATAAATCATTAATAGCGAATCGTGGCCTCGTGTGATCTCGTGAGCGGTGTGAACGCGTGTAGTGCTGCGGCTCGCCTCGGGGGAGTGCTGCGCAGAGCGGCGCGAGAGTTGGTGTTGCGTGTGGAGCTGCGTGTGTGCAGGTGTGTGCGCTTGTGGGGAAGGGTCGTGCGTCCGCAGGTCCCCGCTCCGTCTATCGCCGCAGGGACTCGCGCAGTGTGAGGGCAGCGTCATTCGCCCTCCGACCCATGACCCCGTTTAATAGCGCGGGGTTTATGGAGAGACAACGCAGCATTTGCAGGTGAACGAGAGCGTGCGGCGAGCTATGCCTCTCACACGAGCTCGCGGAGGGACGGACAAGGGAGGGGAGCCGTCGGGCGATGAGCCCAGCGACGGCAGCAGCTGCTCGCAGAGTAGCGAGGGTCGACGAACAGCAGAGCCCCTGCCAAAGGCACGGAGCAGGGAGGGACTTCGGGACCAGCNGCCCCAACAACATGGTGTCAGAAGTCGTACGAACCCTCACATCTTCACGGAAGGTGGCGCGCTACTCCACGCAAAGGTAAGGCATGTGTTCACCGGCAGGGACCCCTACATGGAAAGCGTTTTCCCGCAATATCATAGGGCTAAAGAGCGTAATGGCTGGTCGGACGCGCAGGCGTTACGACATCTTACGTTGAACCTGGAGGGGCGGGCAGCCGACTTTGTAGAGGCACTACCCGAAAGCGCGCAAACCCAACTAGAGGAACTAATGCGTAGATTAGATCGGCGTTTCGGCACACGTAACGCGATACAGGCAAAGACGGCCTTAGAGGCGCGCCGACGCCAACCTGGCGAGGACTTCCGAGACTTCATAATCAACTTTTTGGTTTAGATCGCGTTATTTATAAATGTGTCGTAACCCTCCACCACCCGACACGGCCAATCAGTAAAAAAGTGTCACGTTGACAAAGGACAAATAGTTCACTGCTTTAGCCCACCGGTGTGTTGAAGCGTGAAACCACAACATTTACAATTTGAGTACGACGTTTCGCTGGTAATTGCATCCAGCATCATCGGGCAATTCGCCAGAATGGTGAGGCTCTGCTCTGTCTCCCGTTCTTATATAGAGCAGCAGCAGGGTGACGTCATCATTAACTCATTAACTCATCAGGTGCAAAGATTTGAGGGGTAGTTGCACCTGATGAGTTAATGAGTTAATGATGACGTCACCCTGCTGCTGCTCTATATAAGAACTGGAGACAGAGCAGAGCCTCACCATTCTGGCGAATTGCCCGATGATGCTGGATGCAATTACCAGCGAAACGTCGTACTCAAATTGTAAATGTTGTGGTTTCACGCTTCAACACACCGGTGGGCTAAAGCAGTGAACTATTTGTCCTTTGTCAACGTGACACTTTTTTACTGATTGGCCGTGTCGGGTGGTGGAGGGTTACGACACATTTATAAATAACGCGATCTAAACCCAAAAACGTTGATTATGAATAATATTGGTCGCGAAAGCCTACGTGTTAAACTGACTTCCGAGACTACGCCGAGGACGTGCGATCACTAACCCGGATCGCCCGCCCAGAGTTCGCGAAGGAGGTCATTGACGCGCTAGCTGCAGACAAGCTACTCAGGTACCTAGCTCGCACCGCATGGTGGCAGCCCAAAGAGGTAGCGCAGGCCTCCCCTTCTATACCCTAGTCGAGCAAGCACTGGAGTGTGAGGAGCTCTCCAGCAAACGCTCGCAGCTCCGAGGGTCGGGACAGGAGTGCACCGTGGCGAGCCTCATCCCTGACGAGGAGGAGGATGAGGAGGAGCCCGCCAGCCCCATAAGGAGACGGGCAAGAGAGCCCAGAGACCCCACGAGACAACCCCGGGTGGGTAGCCGGGTTACAGACCGGCATGGAGATATTGCTGGCCGGGTAGACCGAATGGACGGTAAGGTAACCCAATTAGGTGAGAGGGTAACCCAAGTACGCGAGGAAGCGAATAAAATGTGAAGACCATCCAGTCTGAGATGGGTGAACTACACTCCACAGTAGGGGGCTGGCCGGAAGGTATCCAATTAGAGTCCGAGTTAGAACAACTGCGTACAGGGAGAGGGAGCGGCAGGGGGCCCACTACGGAGCCGCCACCCCTCCCGGACGTGTTATGTGTGCGACCGTCGAGGGCATCTCAGGAGGGACTGCCCTCAGCTCGCCCGTGCGAGGCAGATGCATAGGTCAAACACTAAGGCCCCCTAGAGAGGGGACCACCGGGGATGAAATCGACGTAGACCCGACCCAAACCAGCTGTAATGATAATGGCGAGCGAGCGATCTCCACACAGATTCCAGCCACGACACCAAGGAGCGCGGCGACTCCTGGCGACTGGCTGCGGGAGCTGGTGGCGGGAATCACGGGGGCCACGTCGCTGGTGGAGGGCAGGTCAACGGACGCCATACCCAGATCTTGCTGGACACGGGGCGGTGGCCTCGCTCGTGAGCGCGGCGCACTGCAGCATGATCGGGTCGATGTGAGCCGCCTGCAGGCCCCGGACAGCGCGCTGCACACGGCGAGCGGAGCCGGAATGGGCTGCTGGGAGAGCCACCCTAGAGGTCCGCATAGGCAGCCAGGTGTGCACTCAGGAGTTCTACGTGTCGAGTGTGTTGTGTCACGAGTGTATCGCAGGTACCGACCTCCTAGAGAAGCTGGGACTCAACGTGCAACCCCGCCAGCGATGCGCCACCATGGAAAGCAACGGCGAGCGGATACCGTTCCTGGGACGAGAACCAACGCGCCCCCGCTTCACACCTGTGGCCGCTATCCTGGCGACGGCAGTCACCATCGGGCCGCTCACCGAGATGCTGGTGCCGATGGCAACATCCCCCACCGANCCCGCGCTCCGACCATCAGGGAGGTAATGCTAACTCCTCACCCGGAGTTGGCAATACGGTATGGGTCGTGGGATCCGCTATGTTGGTAAACGCAGATGGGGACCGATTGTTTATGCGGATGTTTAACCCCCACAGTACCCCAGCGATACTGCGACGGCGCACCCCGATCGCCACCGTACACCCCTGCACGCACGCCACTCTAACGACTCGGTGTTCGCACTCTGGGCTGAGGACCCCGGTCGTCCTGAGGGTGACCAGGACCTGGCCTGGCGAGTCGGCCCGACTCCCCGAGCCGAGGTCGTTCCCCTGCTCGACGCGTTACATGTACCATGGCGGATTTACCTAAGGGAGAGGCCGATCGGTTGCGCGAGTTACTGCGGGAGTATGCCGACGTATTCAGTGAACACGACTCGGACGTGGGTCGGCCCGACCTTGTTAAGCACCAAATTGACACCGGTGCAGCCCGACCCATCAAACTCCCTGCATACCGAGTGGGCGCACCGAACACGCCCAGATCAAAGAGGCAGTTGGGGACATGCTTCGCGATAACATAATTCAGCCCTCGGCGAGACCCTGGTCAGCCCCAGTGGTACTAGTAACGAAAAAGGATGGGTCAACCCGGTTCTGCGTCGATTACCGTAAACTGAACGCAGTCACGCTCGGCGACGCCTTCCCATACCCCGCATCGACAACACTTTTGACAGCCTCGCCGGAGCGCGATATTTTTTTCACCCTCGATCTCGCGTCCGGGTATTGGCAGGTGGAGATGGCGGAGGAGGATCAGTCGAAAACCGCATTCACCACCCCGATGGGACTATTCGAATTTCGAGTACTCCCGTTCGGACTCACCAATGCGCCGGCGACGTTCCAGCGGCTGATGGAGTTGGTGATGCGGGGCTTGCAATGGGAACAGTGCCTGATTTACTTGGACGATGTGATAGTGTTCAGTAGATCTTTGTCTGAGCATTGGTCCAGGTTACGAGAGGTATTCCAGCGACTGCGAGCGGCTCATCTCAAGCTCAAGCCACGTAAGTGTCACATCGCACAACGCGAGGTGGGTACCTCGGCATCGCGTCAGCGAGGCAGGTGTACACACCGATCCGGAGAAGGTACGCGACGTAGTGGAGTGGCCACGGCCAAGGAATCTGACGGAGATCAGATCATTTTTGGGGTTCGCCACCTATTATCGTCGATTTGTAAAGGGATTCAGCGAGATTGCACGCCCCTCACCCAACTCACTTCCCCTAAGCACCCCTATCAGTGGACGGGGCCTGCCAGATGGCCTTCACCACTCTCAAAGACCACCTCACCCACGCCCCGACCCTCGCTTTCCCCGATTTTACCACCGATTTTATTTTGGACACCGACGCCTGCAGCAGCGGGCTGGCGCGGTGTTGTCACAGGTACAGGAGGGGACGGAACGAGTCATCGCGTACGCCAGCCGGACCTTGAGTGGGGCCGAGCTGAACTATTGCGTGACCCGCCAAGAGTTATACGCCGTGATTTTTGCATGCAAACAGTTCCGGCCGTATTTGTACAGCAGGAGATGTCGCGTACGCACTGACCATTATGCTCTGCAGTTCCTTCTTACATTCAAGGAGCCGCGGGGCAGATGGCCCGGTGGTTGGCGCAGTTGCAGGAGTACAACCTGCAAATCGAGTATCGGGCTGGCCGGAAGCATGCAAACGCGGACGCCTTGTCGAGGCGGCCCACGGTGTACGCCAAGACAAGGGCGGAGGAGGCCTGCCCGTGTTTTACGGGGGACGCTGCCGGCAGGCAACGGACCCCGAGAGGCCGCGGCCACTGACCCCCCCCCCCCAGTGAGAGAGAGTGCAGTGTGCGCCACAGAGACCCTCACAGGTGGCACGAGGATCCCGTCGACCGCCCGGCAAGCGCGGACCCGTGGCTCGGGACCCGATCGGACGGATCCAGCAAGACGTCGGCTGCGCCTTCCCGGGCCTGAACGACGAGCAGCTGAGACAGACCAGCAGCGAGATCCCGATCTGGCGGCAGTGGAGGCGGCACTGCGGGAGGAAAAGAGCGCCCTACCAGGACCCTGGAGCAGTTTGTATGCCCGGTTGTGTGTGCAGAACAGAGTGGTACGGGAGTTAACCGAGGCCGGCCAGCCGGGGTGCATCTGTGTTCCTGCCCAGGTGCGACCCAGCTGCTATGGCTGGTGCATGACCACCCACTCGGGGCCACGATGGGGAACGACGCACGCGAGAGACCCTACGTCGCCAGTATCTCTGGCCCAAATTGGCACAAGACGTGGCGGCCTGGGTACAGGGCTGCCGCGCCTGTCAGCAGTGCGGGCCGAAACCGGCATGATACCAGGTACCCCTAAGGCCGTTCCGCGTCAGCCGCACGAATCAGCTGGTCGGGATCGATCTACAGGGGCCATTCCCGCGATCCCATCGAGGCAACCGGTATATCCTAGTCGCAGTAGAGTATTTCACCCGCTACCCCGTGGCAGTGGCCATCCCTGATAAAATGGCCTTGGTGGTGGCCCGGGCATTCGTGGAACATTACGTACTTAAGCACGGGATCCCAAAACGAGTCCTCACCGACCAGGGTAGCGAGTTCGAGGCCGAGCTGTTCCAGGCACTGTGCCGAGAATTCGGAATCCAGAAGGACCGAACCACAGCGTACCGCCCCAAGCGAACCCCCACGTGCCGGAGGACGGGAGAGCCGCTGGAGTGGAGGAGGAGGCCGCCGCAGGAGCTACAGAGGACGGAACCACCCGCCCCGAGACCAGCCACCAGGTCCGGACGGATCCCCGGACCCCGCAACGTTTCCTCGTGGGCGCGGCCCAAGCGAGGTGCTCCAGTCAACCCGGGACGGGGACTGGCACCTCGGGGGCTATGTGATGCTGCCGCCACGAAGCCGTTCGGCAGGCGCCCATCCCCGACCTCGCCACCACCAAGCAACGGAGCCAACCCTCGTCCCCTCACCTCACCTCACATGAACACACCCGCACGCATTTTCCCCCACCCATAGAGCTGGACGGGGAGATCACCTGATCGACCAGTTTTTATCCGAGAAACCCTTATCGGATTAACTCTCACGGTTTCCGGCGATCAGGGAATTGGACGACCTCCCCGACGCTACGTTGCGCCGCGGCGCTGCGACCGGCCTTAAAATGGTATGGTCGCGGCGTGGGGCATTCGGCCACCGCGGTTGAGGCGCATTCCCCCACACACACCCCACGGGTCGACGGGGCAAGAAGGGGACGGACGGGACAGCATGAATAGCGGGACCGCAGGGGCTCTTGCGCATAGTCATGGAGGGTTGGGATAATTACGCTTGAGCACGCAGGCCCCATTGTTAGGGAGGGTAAGGGATTATTTAGGATTTACGCCGCGCACGCCGCACACTGATTAGCATATCAAAAGCGCCCGGAACCGCCGTGCGCGTGCTAGAGGGGCGCGAGCCTATTGTTCAGAGCCGCATCCCTTTGAGGTAGGGAGGATAAATAGGGGCGCAAAGGGGAAATCGCTCTCTTTCTCCAGCGCCAGAGGACCAGACGCGGCATCCAGCCAGCGACCCGGACGTCCGTACGACGCATCGAGGTACGCTGTTAGCACAGGGACCAGCAAACCGCCGTGGGCACCCAGCAGTGAGTAAGGGGGTGAAGTAGGGTCATAATCGATAAATAGGGAATAGGTACAGGTTTAGTGGAATGGGCCAGCCTCGTCAACTCACTGATTTAACATTAATTACCAGGTAGCAGATAATAAATCATTAATAGCGAATCGTGGCTTTGTGTGATCTCGTGAGCGGTGTGAACGCGTGTAGTGCTGCGGCTCGCCTCGGGGAGTGCTGCGCAGAGCGGCGCGAGAGTGGGTGTCGCGTGTGGAGCTGCGTGTGTGCAGGTGTGTGCGCTCGTGGTGTGGGGGAAGGGGTCGGTGCGTCCGCAGGTCCCCGCTCCGTCTATTGCCGCAGGGACTCGCGCAGTGTGAGGGCAGCGTCATTCGCCCTCCGACCCATGACCCCCGTTTAATAGCGCGGGGTTTATGGAGAGACAACGCAGCGTTTGCAGGTGAACGAGAGCGTGCGGCGAGCTATGCCTCTCACACGAGCTCGCGGAGGGACGGACAAGGGAGGGGAGCCGTCGGGCGATGAGCCCAGCGACGGCAGCAGCTGCTCGCAGAGTAGCGAGGGGTCGACGAACAGCAGAGCCCCTGCCAAAGGCACGGAGCAGGGAGGGACTTCGGGGACCAGCGGCCCCAACACAGACCCACATACTCACCACAGACCCATAGACTCATCACACAGCCCACAGACTCACCACACAGAGACCCACATAGAGACCAATACACACACAGAGACCCACACACTTGCCAAACAGAGACCCACAGACTCACACACAGAGACCCACATAGAGACCCACACACACAGACACAGAGAATCACCGCACAGAGAACCACATAGACCTACATACACACCGAGACCCACACAACAACAACCTCCATTCGACACTAAGTGGCGGTGAGCGCTTATGCCAGGCGATGTGCATGTTGAGACCACGTGAAGTGTCTAACGCCGCTGCAGGATCACGGGGCAGACCCAGGTACCACGGAATGACTGAGACGACTGTCTGATGCACCACCTGTGCCCCTACTGTGCCAACTTGCTGTGCTATAGCCACGCGCTCCACTCGTTGTTGTGAGCATCGCTTCCGTTGTTGTTGGAGGGCGACTCCCTCCAACTGCCCAGTTGCGTCCTTCCGAGACTCCTTCACAGAGGCTGATCTCGACACCGCCAGTACCAGTCATTGGCAAGTCCACTCAGCTCCACATTCTCTGTACCGCATCACCCGTACCACGCCCGTTTAGCCCCTCTATCCGGTCGAACAAAAGCCGCTTAGGCATGCGGAGGCTGGACATGCTGGCTACATGACTCAGCCAATGCAGCTTTGCCTGCTGGAGGATCGTACAGCCCAGCCTAAATGTTTCTTACTGGCGAAGATGTTCCATTAGGGGGTCCACGTTTTGCAAGTGTAGAGAAGGGAGGGAATGACCATGGCCGAGAAGAGCCGAAGCTTCATGTGGAGCGACAGACCAGGCAGCTTCCACACAGCGTTACGCCGATGAAAATATATTGCCGCTCGACTGATCGAGTGAGACCTCTCTGTGAAACTGGAGCCGGTCATGAGCACACTGCCCAGGACTGGGAAACTCTCCACTCTCTCCACAACTGCCCACCACCACTGGGAGTTGTGGGGTGGAGTGTCTGATGGTACAAAATACCCAGGCAGGTGCTTAGTTTTGGTGGGACTGATGGTAAGGCCCCACCTCTTAGTGGCATACTCCAGTTTCAGCAGCAGCGCCTCCAACTCCTCCTCTGAATGAGCAGCAATTACCAAATCATCGGCATACATAATGTGGTTGACAAAGGGAGCCATCCTTGACTGCACCCGGCATCGATCAGCCTCCCATTTATCTGTACCAAATGGAAATTCCCCGGTACAGCTAATGAAGGCTTCACGCACTACGTAGTCAAAATAGATGTTAAATAATGTGGGAGCCAAGGACATCCCTGTCGCACCCCAAGGTGTACAGGGAATGGCTCTGACTCCCGGCCACATAGCTTTACCCGGGCCCGCTCACCATCTGCCCGGTGCCTTTCCTGGTCTCAGACTCTGGATCGCCTTCAGTACTTCCTCAACAGATGGCACCTCAGCCAGCCACTCACAGGGGGTATCTTCTTCCAATATTTCAGGCACCGCAGCCTCAGCAGGGTCATCCCCACTTTGTGCCAGATGTTTTCAGGCTGATTTCCCCTCCCCAGGACCTCACAGAAATTCTCAGCAAATCTGCAAACCTGTTCTTGGGGTCGGAGATTGGATCACCGTTTTTTCCCTAATGATGGTAATAGGTGTGGCGCTGCAGGTTACTTTTTTAATGGAGTTGAAGAATGATTTGTGATGCGAGCCACAGAGGATTCCATCTCCTTAGCAACCGCGACCACCACCTATCCTTGCAGCGCCTCACGGCTCTCCGAACCTCCGAGCGAAGGCTGCGGTAAGCCTCCTCATTCTCTGACGTGGGATGCTGTAGACGATTAGAGTGGGCCTGTCGCTTTTTCTCAACCATCCTGAACACCTCCTCTGTCAACCAGGGTATCTGGGTGGTCTGGACCGCGTACCAAAGCAGCCATTGCAGGTGCATGAGTCACGTCCTAAACCTCGATAATTTACCTCAATGAGGAGTGGGGGATGATGCCAACCCCAGCGCAAACGATGATAAAATTCTCATTTGCAACTTTCATCAGCTAACTGAGACCAGGCCACTAGGTTGGAATTGGGTCTTGGGTGTACACCACCACCGGAGTGGAAGAATGCAGGCGCATTTTACAGATGACAAGTCGATGGTAAGAGGGCAGATCAGCTCCACGGTAGGTCCTGGTGTCAAGGACATGGGCTCGCATCCGCTGTCCATGATGTTGTGTGGATGCGCCGATGCCAAACAGTGTGTAATTACAAGCAGGCTGCACAAAAATCTATCACCTCCTACGTTGTTATTGAGCTGACTGGCCATGCTTCCACACTCCACCAGGTGCCAGCATCATGANCGACCTCGGGCATTGAAGCACCAACAAATACTTATCGATAAGACCCACACCCACACAAGACCTGACACACAAACACATGAGACCCACACGCACAGATAGAGCCCCACAGACTCACCACATGAGAGCCCACATCATACAGAGAGACTTATACATACAGAGAGCCACACACCACACAAGACCCACACATACAGATACACATAGACCCACACACACACTAGAGCCCCACATACTCACCACAAGAGACCCACACACACGGTACACATAGACCCACACAACACACACAGAGACCCCACACCACAGACCTAACACAAACACACACATATGAGCCCACATCACACAAGACCCAACACACAGAGACCCACACACACACACATAAACAGAGACCCACACACACGTACACAGAGACCNCACACACACACACACAGCGTCCCACCTTGGCGGACCATGGGGCATTCCATGCTGCCGGAGCATCCACCACAAAGATGAATTCCCCTTTCTGAGTCAACGCCTCCGCCCCTTGGTGGACTTGGTCTCTCCCATCCGGGAAGAAGTTAAGCATGGCCACTGTGTCACTCATCAGAGAGTGGCTGGGGAGGGGGAAGAAGAGGTGAGGANGAGGGAGGGAGAGGGAGGAGGAGGGGGAGCAGGGGAGGAGGAAGGGTGAGAGGGGAAGTGAGTGGCCGCGTGTCTGGATGTTGACTTCCTGCCTGGATGCACGAGGTTGTGGGTTGTTGCGAGGGCTTAGGACAGCGACTANTGGGGGGGTGAGTGAGTGAGTGAGTAACTGACTCACTGACAGATAAATGAGTGACTAGGTAAGTGAGTGACTGTATAGTCTATGGGTAAATTACTAGGTAGGCAAGTGACCGGCCAAGTCACTGGATGAATGAGTGAGTGACTGGGTAAGTGAGTGGGTGAGTGACTGGGTGAATGACTAGCTGGTGGATGAGTGAGTGAGTGAGTGACTGGGTGAATGACTAGTGACTGGGTGGATGAGTGACTGGGTGTATGACTGAGTGAGTAGGTGAGTGACTAGCTGGGTGGGTGAGTGAGCGAGTGAGTGACTGGGTGATTGACTCGGTGGGTGAGTTACTGGGCGATGAGTGACTGTATTCGTTCGGCAACCAGAAGCCAATGCAGCTCAGTGAGCCAAACTAATACGCTGCTATAAGGTCGTCACACAAGGAGCTATAACCCATCATCATGCGACACTCGCAGCAGCGGCTTCTGGCTAAGCCATCGAACAAAGACGGTCACCCCACCATTGCTCTGCTGTCAGATACGATATACACTACACAATACACTTTACACTACACTACTATAAACTACACTTCTATACATTACATTGTACACTACTATACACTACACTGTACACTACTATACACTACACTTCTATAAACTACACTGTACACGACACTATTATACACTACACTTCTATACACTATGTGTGGTGAGTCTGTGGGTCTCTGTGTGAGTCTATGGGTCTGTGTGACACTATGGGTCTCTTTGTTAGTCTATGTACGTGTGAAAGCTGAAATTATTTAACATTATAAAGAGCCAACCGTGCTAATCGGAGGTATGGGTCTTTGTATGAGTGTGTGGGTGTATATGTGTCTAAGGTATTGTCTGTCTTTTGTGTGCCAGCTCTCACTGGTGCTGCTACTCGCTACTAACAGCACTTGCCCCCACCATCCCGTTTCTATGCTACCTGGGGACCCTCCATCTGTGTGTGTAACTGTGTGTGTGTCTCTGTCTGTTTGTGTGTGTGTGGTATTGCCGGGAAAGGTTCTGGCAAGGATTATTCAACATCGCCTTGCCAGGCACGCTGACGAGAGTCTTGCGGAGCCCCAATGTGGTTTCAGGAAAGGGCGGTCCTGCACTGATGCCATATTTTCTGTCCGTCTGTAATAAAGGACTCTCTCTCAGATGTCAATCTCCGTTGTCCTTTATTGGGTTCGTAGAATCTCGTTACCACGGCGTCCTCGCTCAGGCCCGCGTCTCTCCCGACGATCTCTCCACAGCCACTCGGCTGCTCCAATATGCAGTCTCCCTGCTGCTCCGATATGCAGTCTCCATGCTGCTCCGATAGGCAGTCTCCCTGCTGCTCCACCTTGCAGCCTCACCGCTGCTCCGCTCTCTAGCTTCACTGCTGCCCCGTATACAGCTAGCCTCCCACAGCCGCTAGCTCTCTGCGTCTGACACCGATGGCTGACGGTGTCGACGTCTCCCACCGCGTGGCGACCGCGCCACTCTCTCCGTCCTGCCCAGCGTGGCCTCCTCCTGTTTCACTCCGTCTCAACTCCCCTTCCCCTTCCGGTTCTCCCCTAAATCCTCTCTCCCACGTGACCCTAACTCCTCCCTCTCCCCACGTGACCCAGACTCCCCCCCCTCAATCCTTGCTCGCATTACAGTCTGCTACAGCAGAAGTGTAGGGAATTAAAAAAAGACCTACATCTCTATTTATTGACCTGGCCAAGGCCTATGATACCATCAGTAGGCCTGGGCTGTGGATTGTTCTTCGTGCTTTCGGAGTTCCTGACCCACTGCTCACGATCATTAAGGACCTTCATGATGGTGAGAATGCCCGGGTAAAACTACGTGGCTGGGAGTCGAAGCCATTCCCTTAACACCTTGGGGAGCGACAGGGATGTCCTCTGGCTCCCACATTATTTAACATCTGTTTCGACGACGTAGTTCGTGAAGCCTTCAATAGCTGTATCGGAGGAATTTCCATCTGGTACAGATAGAATGGGAGGCTCATCGATGCCGGGTGTGGTCAAGGGATGGCTCCCTATTGCTCAACCATGTTATGTATGCCGATGATCTGGTAATTGCTGCTCACTCAGAGGAGGAGTTGGAGACGCTGCTGAACCTGGAGCTTGCCACTAAGAGGTGGGGCCTTACCATCAGCCCCACCAAAACTAAGCACTTGCCTGGGTATTTTGTACCATAGGAAAATCGACTCCACAACTCCCAATTGGTGATGCGGCAGTTGTGGAGAGAGTGGAGAGTTTCCCATACCTGGGCAGTGTGCTCATGACCGGCTCCGGTTTGACAGCAGAGGTCTCGCTCCGAATAAGTCGAGCGGCATTATATTTTCATCGGTTGCGTAACGCTATGTGGAAGCTACCTGGTCTGTTGATCCGCACGAAGCTTCAGGTCGTCTCGGCCACAGTCATTGCCTCCCTTCTGTACACTTGCGAAACATGGACCCCCCTAATGGAACATCTTTGCCGGTTAGAAACATTTAGGCTGGCTTTCCTACGATCAATCCTGGGTTTAACCAGGCTGGATTGTGTCAGGAGCTCACAAATCCTCGAAAGATCTGGACAAAGTCCCATCGGTGAGCACCTCCGGCAGGCAAGGCTGCATTGGCTGGGCCATGTAGCCCGCATGCCCAAACAACTTTTGTTCGGCCAGATCGAGGGGCCTAAATGAGCGCGGCACGGGCTAGAGAAGAGATGGAGTGACGTGGTACAGGAGGATATGGAGCTGAGTGGACTTGCCGATGACTGGTACCAGCGGTGTCAAGATCGGCCTCTGTGGAGGAGGGTCGTGAAGGACACTACTGGGCAGTTGGAGGCAGTCACCCTCCAACAACAACAGAGGGCGGAGGAGTGACGCTCACAACAACAAGCGGAGCGCCGGGTGCCTAAAGCACTGCAAGTTGGCACAGTAGGGGCACAGGTGGTGTATCAGCCAGTCATCTCGGTCATCTCAGTCAGTCGACCCGTGGCACCTGGGTCTGTCCCGTGACCTCTTGCAGGCGGGCGTTCGACACTTCACGTGGCCTCAAGGTGCACATGGCCTGGCACAAGCGTCGTGGTGATGTCACCGCCACTTAGTGGTGAATGGCGGTTGTTGTTGTTGTGTCTGTGTGGCCTGGTCTCAGCTAGCGGAGGATAGCTGCAAGCAGGAATTTTAACATTGCTTGCAGCTGTGGTTGGCATCGTCCGCCCTTCATTCTGATGCTGAGAAGAAATGAGTGAGGTTCAGGACTGTGGCTTATTCAGCTGCAACAGCTGCATTGGGTGTGCGGTCCAAACCTCCCCAGGGACCCTGGCTGATGAAGGAGGAGATGTTCCGGCTGGTTGAGAGAAAACGACAGGCCCACTTCCGTTGTATACAACAGCGGTCCCCAACCTTTCACCAGGGACCGGTTTCGTAGAAAAAATTTTTAACGGAGCGGGGCGGGGGTTCATTATTGGGTCTTTCCACCATTTCAAAGAAGCTCTCCAGCAACGTTTGTTTTTTACTCATCTTGGCTAGGGTTAGCTTGTGGGCTTACCAAAACTGTGACTGAGACAAGTGCGCAGTGCGGGAAAGAAGCGCGGATGGAAGTGGTAAATCAAATAATGGGCGGGCCACGCGCAGACTCACCGCTGACCTCCTGCTGTGCGGCCCGGTTCCAAACAGGCCATGGACCGGTACCGGTCTGCGGTCTGGGGGTTGAGGACCCCTGGTCTACAACAGCCTTAGCTCAGAGGTTCAGAGATCCGTGCATTGCTGCAAAGATGAGTGGTGGGCGCGGGTTGCTGAAGAGATGGAATCTGCCTCAGTAGTCCGCAATCACAAATCACTATTTAACTCAATAAAAAAAGTAACTTGCAGTGCCTCACCTATCACCATCCTTAAGAGAAAGAACGGTAATCTGATCTCCGACCCCAGGAACAGGTTTGCAGATGATTTTTGTGAGGTCTTGGGAAGGGGAATTCCCTCAGCCCAGACAACATCATGGCGCAAGCTGGGGACGACCCTGCTAAGGCTGTCGTGCCTCAAATATTGGCCGAAGTAGCCACCCCCTTCTGAGTGGTTGGCTGAGGTGCCATCTGTGGAAGATGTGCGAGGGGCGATCCGAAGTATGAGACCAGGAAAAGCACCAGGCAGAGACGATCTCCCGAGCGAAATGCTGAGGGAGGGTGGCATCTGTGTGCAGACTGCCCGACATGACATCATCACAACTGTCTGTACCACTGGACGGGTTCCGTAGGATTGGAAGGATGCCCTGGTGGTCCCCGCTTTAAGAGGGGGAACCGCACCCACTAACATCTACAGGGACGTAGAGGCTCGAGTAGATGTAGCTCTCAAGGGCTTGAGTCACATCGCTGCAGACGTAGCAAGATCTGAAATCTCTGTAACCCTCAAAAACGCTAAGATGCCAGCTAGCAACATCAGCAAAGATGAGCGTTTTGAATTAGCTCAATTAAAAAAGAGGGATGACATTGTCATCCTCTCAGCCGACAAAGGCAATGCCACTGTCATCATGGACAAAATAGAATACAACAACAAAATTCAAGAACTACTCAACGATGGCAGCTATACAAAAATAAAAAGAGACCCCACCAACAGCCTCGTCTCCAAAACCAACAACATCATTTCTGCTTCAATCGCATTAATTGATCAGACCAAACAGTTCTCGTTGAAACCTTCTGCAGCCAGGCCACCAAGATTGTACGGCTTGCCAAAGATACATAAAGAAGATACACCTCTTCGTCCCATTGTCTCTACTATCAACTCCCCCACTTACAAACTGGCTCGTTTTTTGTCCGAAATCCTACGGCCTTTCACTGGAAAAACCACCTCTGCAGTACTAAATTCTACTGACCTGGTATCGACAATCAAGGGGATTGCCCTGTCCCCAGACGACCTGCTTGTCAGTTTTGATGTGGTTTCCTTGTTCACCAAGGTGCCTGTGCCTGACACCATCGCAATCATTGAAGACTTGGTTCATCAAGGACTGAATGCTGGGTACCCCCCTGGTGAGACACTGCTTAACCAATACATACTTCACCTGGAATGGAACCTTCTACAAGCAAATTGAGGGCACCCAATGGGCTCCCCCTATCTCCGGTTGTAGCCAACATCTTCATGGAGAAATTTGAGACGGACGCCATCCAGACTGCCACTCTACGCCCGACCTTATGGAAGAGGTACGTAGACGACACTTTTGTTATCTGGCCACATGGCCGGCCTGCTCTAGACCAATTTCTCGACCACATCAATTCCATACACCCAGCCATCAGATTCACCATGGAAGTCGAAAATGATGGCAAGCTACCCTTTTTGGATGTCCTAATCAAAAGGAGACCTGATGGTTCAATGAGCCACTCTGTCTACAGGAAAGCCACCCACACGGATGCTTATCTAAAACCGGATTCCCACCACCATCCATCCCAGAAGAATTCCCTCATCAAGACTCTATATCATAGAGCCCAATGCATCTCCGACCATGAACACATTTCCAGTGAACTCAAACACGTACGCCAAGCTCTTAAGGCTAATGGTTACTCCGACTACACAATCCGCAAAGCCATCACTCCAACCATCAAGAAGGATCCTGTTCAGGAGCCTTTCAAGACCATCACCTTACCCTACATTGCTGGGGTCACAAAAAAGATCTCCAAAATCCTGATTAAACACAAGATCCAGGTCCGATTCAACACAGTACATAAAATCCGTGATCTGGTCCCGTCTGTAAAAGATGTGGTTCCAGACATACAGTACCCTGGCGTCTACAAACTAAGTTGCCTCTGTGGTAGCAGTTACATTGGAGAAACCAAACGACATGTCTCGGACCGCATCCGTGAACATAAGGCAGACCTGAAACACGGTAGGACAAACACCTCAGCCGTGGCAGATCACTGTTACAATTCAGTGGGCTCACATGACATTGACTTCTCCAAGACAGAGGTTCTCTGCAAGCCATCTGGCTATCATGAGAGATTCGTTCATGAGGCGATCCACATATACAAACACAGAGACAATTTCAACCGAGAAGATGGATTCTGGCTTAGCAATCATTGGAAGGACGTAATAAACCATTTCGGATCTTAACTGATTGTGTTCACGTTTACGGTGACTTTCAGACCGCGTTCCACTCACTGGCATGCTGCAGTGTGCAAAGTAATGTATGGTGTCGTAATTGTATAGTAAACATATAGCAGTGTGATACACATTAGGGTGGGTAGAATAATACATAGTGTTATATTAAAATGGATAAGGCAGTAACTGCAGCAGCAGCAGCAAGTGCAGCAGCAGCAGCAACTGCAGCAGCAGCAGCAACTGCAGCAGCAGCAGCAACTGCAGCAGCAGCAGAAACTGCAGCAGCAGCAGTAATTTCAGCAGCAGCAGTAACTGCAGCTCCCTTTGATGCTGTTAATCCTGCATAATGCACATGCATATGCAGGACTAATCACATTCCTGCATTTCCCATAAATATGCTAAATTCCTTTTGATATGCAAATTCCTTTGTCAATGCGCCCAGCTTATATATATGCTCCAAGCTCGTGTGCTGTTTCATTCAGACTCTGTCGCCTCGACGGACCTGGTTTTCACCTGAGGACGGCTGCTTGCGTTGTGGCCGAAACGTCGTGAGAATTGTTTTATTATGTTTTATTTTATTATTTTATTACTTCCCTTCTACGTGACTTTACCGAAAGAACCAAGAAGATCTACAGGGACATCGCTCTTCTCAGTGTGCCGGGAAAGGTCCTGGAACGAATTATTCAACTTCGCCTTGCCAAGCACGCTGAGGAGAGATTTATGGAGCCCCAATGTAGTTCCAGACAGTGTGGTCATGCACAAATGCCATATTCTATGTCGTCTGCGACAGCAGAGGTATAGAGAATTCCNAAAAGACCTTCATTTCCATTTATTGACCTGCTCAGGGCCTATGATACCATCAGTAGGCCTGGGCTCTGGGTTGTTCTTCGTGCTTTCGAGTCCCTGACACTCTGCTCACACTCATTAAGGACCTTCATGATGGTGAGCAGGCCCCGGTAAAACTACGTGGCCGGGAGACGAAGCCATTCCCTGTTCACCTTGGGGTGCGACGGGGATGTCCTCTGGCTCCCACATTATTTAACCTTCGATGGCTGTACCGGAGAATTTCCATCTGGTACAGATACAATGGGAGGCTGATTGATGCCCAGGTGCGGTCGAGGGATGGCTCCCTATTGGTAATCCATGTTACGTATGCTGATGATATGATGATTGCTGCACACTTTTAGGAGTTGGAGGTGCTGCTGAACCTGGAGCATGCCACTAAGAGGTGGGGCCTTACCATCAGCCCCACCAAAACTAAGCACCTGCCTGGATATGTTATGCCATCAAAAACTCCATCCCTTACCTCCCCATTGGTGATGGAGCATTGTGGAGACAGTGGAGAGGTTTCCATACCTGGGCAGTGTTCTTCTGACCAGCTCCGGTTTGACAGCAAGGTCTCACTCAAATCAGTCCAGCGGCATTATCTTTTCATCGGCTGGCAACAGTGTGTCACTCCACACGAAGCTTCAGGTCTTCTCGGCCACAGTCATGCCCTCCCTTCTCTACGCTTGCGAAAGCGGCCCCCGAATGGAACATCTGAGCCGGTTAGAAACATTCAGGCGGCATGCCTACAATCCATCCTGGGTTTAACCAGGCTGGATTGTGTGAGCTCACAAATCTCGAAAGATCTGGACACATTTCCATCAGTGAGCTCCTCCAGTAGGCAAGGCTGCATTGTATAGGTCATGTAGCCCGCATGCCCAAGCAGCTTCTGTTTGGTGAATAAAAGGGGCTAAACGGGCATGACATGGGCTGAAGAAGCGATGGACTGATGCGGTACGAGAGGATGTGGAGCTGAGTGACCTGCCAATGACTGCCCAGTTGTTTCAAGATCGGCCTCTATGGAGGAGGCTGGTGAAAGACGCTACTGGGCAGTTGGAGGCATTCGCCCTCCAGCAAGAACGGAGGGCAGAGAGCGACTTTCACAACAACGAGCGGAGCGCCGGGCGGCTAAACGCAGCAAGTGGCACAGTGGGGGTACAGCTGGTGGTGGTGCATCTACCGGTCATCTCAGTCGGCCAACCCATAGCACATGCTGGATCTGTGCTGAGACCTCCTGTCAGCAGCGAGCCTTTGACACTTCACGTGGCCTTAAAATTAACCTGCCTGGCACAGGCGCCATGGTGACATCACGCCACTTAGTGGCGAATGGCAGTTGTTGTTGTTGTGTCTGTGTGTGTGTCCGTGTGTCTCCGTACCCTTAGCCGTGCCGCCCACCTCCAGCAGGCGAAGGGGCGGTGCTTCTGGATTGGGTGGATAAACAGCTCCACGTCACGGTCCATCTTGAACCCTTCCCCAGAGACACCTGGGCACACGGTAGGGTGGTGGTGTAGCAGGAGTGGGGAGGGACAGGAGGAGGGTGAGGGAGGGTGGAGGAGGCAATGGAGGGAGTGGGGGTGGTAGAGGAGGGAGGGAGGCCATCACCGCTCATGGCCACCATATAGTGCAANAAAAAAACGCAATCCGGCGCAACCCGGTGCAATCCAGAACTGTCTGATGCAACCCGGAGAACAATAGACACCCACAGACCCAGAGACTCATATACAGCCATAAGACCCACAGAGACCCAGAGATTTATATAGAACCATAGAGACCCAGAGTCTCATATAAAACCATAGAGACCCACAGAGACCCAGATATTCATATAGAAGCGGAGACTCATATAGAACCATAGAGACCCACAAACAACCATACTCATAGAGATCTATACTAAACTAAACTATTTTCAGAAGTGACCTCGCAATCACAAATAATAACCCGACCAAGTGGCTTCATCATCATCATGTGGAAATGTATAGCAAGCCATAGAGACTTTGATTGTAAATGTGGAGGGGAAAAACTGGAGGACCTGCAAACTCCAAATAACAACAGGTTTCAGAATCAGGCTCCGGAATCGGAACCCACGACCTCCTGTTTACCAGGTGAGGTAGTTAAAATCTCACCACGTGGAGAAAGAGAGTGCAAACTCATCAGGGTCAAGATTGGAACCCCAAATTCCTGCGCAACAGGCGAGGTAGTTAACATCTCGTCAGGGCCCACGACCTCACGCACACCAAGAGAGGTAGTTCACATCTTGTCAGGGTCGGGTTCGGAACCCACGACCTCCTGCGTAGCAGCGAGGTAATTAACATCTCGTCAGGGTCGGGATCGAAACCCACGACCTCCTGCATACCAGGCAAAGTAGTTAACATCTTTTCAAGATTGGGATAGAACCCACGACCTCCTGAGGCGAGGTAGTAAACATTTCTCCTAGCCGGCACGTAGCCACCCTTGCCTGAGCCACGGAGTTGCCAGGCCCGAGAAGGAGACCGGCCAAGGTCGCAGGCCGAGGTGACGGCAGCTATGCCTCCTGGAGCCTCGGCGTGGAGACGAAAGCCATTGAGTAGGGCAGCGGCTGGGAGCAGCTCACAACGGCACGAAGGGCAGCGCGGAGTCTGCTGGTGATGAGTCTGGCGGTGGAGGGAGGGGATGGGAAGGAAGGAACAGAGAGGAGCAGATGGGAAAGAGGCGTGTGTTCATCAATGTAAGGTTCACAATGGCCGTGTCGGAGACTAAGCCAGTGAGGCTTGAAGAGGCCGATCTGAGAGCCGCAGATTCGCTACAGTTTTGAGCAACGGGTTACGTGATGGTGGTTGGTGGTGGAAGATGACGGTTGGGCCTTCTTGGTGGGAGCACCACATTGGCTAGGAGATATTAACTCCCTCGGCTAGTATACAGGAGGTCGTGGGTTCGATCCCGACCCTGACGCCTGCTGCTGTATATTTGGAGTTTGCGGTGTGTCTCTCTCACCATCATCACGGTGGCTAGGAAATGTTAATCCCTCGCCTGGTACAGGAGTTTGTGGGTTCGATACCAGTCCTGACGCCTGCTGTATATTTGGAGTTTGCGGTGTCTCTCTCCCCGTGTCGCATGGATTTTTCTCCGGGTCCTCCGTGTCGGAGACTGAGCCAGCGAGTTCAAATTGGCCACATTGTTCTCACCGCAATATCGCTGCGTTACGACCGCTGTGTTGTAGTCATCTCACCTGGCGGTGTGTAGCGAGGGTTGAGCACCGTAGGCAGGCAGAATCTCACCGCTCCGTCCGGCTCCACCGCCAACTCGCTCACAAACTCCACCCGCAGCTCGCCCCTCGCCCGCCCCAGGTTCCCAGCATGCACTGGAACACGTCGCCCGGTCCTCGGAGAGCAGGAAGGCCGTGTGGCCTGAGCTCATCGCATCGTCGTACTCCTCCTTGGCCTGGGACACAATACACCCGTGGGTGACATGGTGGCACTCAATCATCCACTCACACATCCACCCATTGACTCATTCAACCACTCACTCACCACTNACACACTCACTCAGCACCCACTAACTCACTCAACACTCACTAACTCATTGACGAGCACACACACCTAAACACTCACTCACAAACTAACCAACTATCTCAACCACTCACCCATTTACCCACATACTCACACCAAAGACAAACATCCCCTGTATAGCCTGAACAGACTGTTAGGGCAAGTGCTGTTAGCGAGTCCGGCACGGCACATGATGGGGGTGGGTGGCCAACACCACGCCTGGCCTCCTTTGTCTCCCCAGTGGCGATATTTACACCACCGCACAGGCTACTCATTAAGATGAGTCTACCTAGGGGAGGCCCAGGACCCGTACAGATAATAACGATCACTGGTGTTGGTGGCCATGAGTGGGAATTGAACTCGGACCGCCAGGGTTCGTAGCGCAGCATGCCAATTGTTGCACTACCACTGCCCAGTCATGTCCACTCCGTCTATAGCCCCGCCGACTTTAATTGTTTATGTGACAGATGCTATATTGGACAGACGGGGCGTAACATCAGCGTAAGAACACCAATGAAATATTAAATTATCTCAAACACAACTGTCGGCAGTGGCAGAACATGCTTGCCAACAAGGACACTCAATTGATTTTGATAACGTTGAAGTGTTGTGTAAAACTAATTTTTACTGGCAAAGACTTATTAGAGAATCCATTGAAATTGAGAGAAATAGAAATAACTTTAATCGATCTGACAGCTACAGGCCTAGTGCGGCCTGGAGGCGTATTATTAAATAATTACAATTCCTTATAGGGGAAACAAATACTAATTAACTGATTACTACCGTAGCATATAATTACAATAACACACATTACAACTAATTACTAATCTACAACTCATTACTAATCGTAAAAATTGACTGATTACCAATCTTCTTTCTTTCTTCTTTCTTATATATAAAGTCTCCGCGCGCTCGCGCTTGCGGGGGATTTGGCTCTCGGACGATGGGCTTCACGTATAATTTTTTTTGACAGGCAGCACGCCCTAACCCCGCGGTGGGAATAGGCTATTCCGTTTTCCTATCCGTAAACTTTAAAGTAGTTTAAATAACACATTTGTGCCGTTTCTATTATTCATTATTTACTTATTGCGTGACATCGACCGTACCAACTCACAACAATACTGGCAGTCTATAATTTGGACAGTAGAAATTGTTATTAAGCTGGGTGAGTGTACTGCCAGTCTATAATGTAGACTGTAGCCTGGTTAAGTAAAGTGAGTGTACTGGCAGTCTATAATGCAGACTGTACAAATAGTTATTAAGCTGGGTGAGTGTACCGGCAGTCTATAATGTAGACTGTACAAATAGTTATTAAGCTGGGTGAGTGTACTGGCAGTCTATAATGCAGACTGTAGCCTGGTTATCAAGTAAAGTAGCAGGTACCACCACAGTCACGCGTTTAACATGGAATAAATATCCACATCACGCTGCCGATTTCTCTTCACAGTGTGATGTCATCTTCCCCCCCCCCNACCACAATGCGTGCAGTTACTGCTATAAAGCCCTTACATATTAATTTAATGTTATGACAACGCTTACATGGTATTATTCTGCCTCGGGCGGGGGATGGTGGGGGGCGAGGGTAGCGGCCCAGCTCGCAGCCTGGCAACGTCTCACCTCCTCCGGCTTGCCAATCTAGGCGAGGCCGCGGGCTCTGCACGGGACGACGCGTCGCCACGCCAATGTAAAGTACAATTTTCTTGCATCTTTCGCTAAGAACTGAGGTTTATTGTTTACTATTATTAAACAAATAAGTTTACAAATATTACAATGATAATGTTTGTGTGCAGAAACTACATGTGTGTCCCTAAAGTCGATGTGTGTGTGTGTGAGTCCATATGTCTTTGTGTGCGTGTAAGTCGATGGGTTTCTATGTGTGTGGCTCCATGTGTGTGTGTCTGTCTTTTTCAAACGGACAACGCCCCATGTGTGTGTGTGTACGCACAAATGTGTTTGTGTGTGTGTCAGTCCATTTGTGTGCGTATCTGTCGCTGTGTGTGTGTTAGTCCACATGTGTGTGTAAGTCCATACGTGTGTGTTCCACTCGATGTGTGTGTGTCTAAGTGAATGCGTGTGTGTGTGAGTCGATGTGTTTGCATGGCTCCATCTGAGTGTGTAAGTCAATGTGCGTTTGTGTGTCTATGTGTGTCAGTCGANGTGTGTGTGTTAATCCATGTGTGTGTATCTAAAGTAGATGTCTGTGTGGCACAGTACATATGTCTATGTGTGTGTAGGGCAATGTGTGTGTCAGTCTATGTATGTGTGTGAGTCTATGTGTGTGTGAGTCGATGTGTGTGTGAGTTGTTGTATGTGTGTACGTCGATATGTCNGTGTAACTCCATGTGTGTGTATCTCAAGTAGATGTCTGTGTGTGTGAGTCCATGTGTGTGTCAGTCCATATGTGTGTGTGTGTAAGTCGATGTGTTTGTGTGTGCGAGTCCATATGTGTGTGTGTGTCTGAGTCCATGTGCGTGTGTGTTAGTTGCTGTGTGTGCATGCCTCCATGTTAGTCAGTGTAAGTCCATTTTTTTGCGTGTCTGTAGGCCCATGTGTACGTCTTAGTCCATGTGTGTGCTTTACTGACCTGCTCAACGCCTATGATACCATCAGTAGGTTTGGCCTCTGGGTTGTTCTTCGTGCTTTCCGAGTCCCTCACCCACTGCTCACCATCCTTAAGGACCTTCATGATGGTGAGCGGCCCCGCGTCAAACTACGTGGCCGTGAGCCAGAGCCATTCCCTGTACACCTTGGGCTGCGACAGGGATGTCCTCTGGCTCCCACATTATTTTACATATATTTGGAACACGTAGTTCGTCAAGCTTTCAATGGCTGTACCAATAGAATTTCCATCTGGTACAGATACAATGGGAGGCTGATCGATGCCCGGGTGCGGTCAAGGGATGCCTCCCTATTGCTCAACCACATTACGTATGCCGATGATCTGCTAATTGCTGCTCACTCGGAGGAGGAGTTCGAGGTGCTGCTGCTGAACCTGGAGCTTGCCACCAAGAGGTGGGGCCTTACCATCAGCCCCACCAAAACTAAGCACCTACCTGGGTATTTTCTACCATCGGACACTCCACCCCCACAACTTCCAGTTGGTGATGGGGCAGTTGTGGAGACAGTGGAGAGTTTCCCATACCTTGCCAGTGTGCTAATGACTGGCTCCGGTTCAGCAGCAGAGGTCTCACTGCGAAACAGTCGAGCCACATTATCTTCTCATTGGTTGCATAACACTGTGTGGAAGCTACCTGGTCTATCACTCCGCATGAAGCTTCAGGTCTTCTCGGCCACGGTCATTCCCTCCCTTCTCTATGCTTGCGCCCCCTAATGGAACATCTTCGCCGGTTAGAAACATTTAGGATGGCCTGCCTACGATCCATCCTGGATTTTACCAGGCTGCATTGTGTCGTGAGGAGCTCCCAAATCCTTGAAAGATGTGGACAAAGTCCCATCGGTGAGCTCCTCCGCCAGGTAAGGCTGCGTTGCCTGAACCATGTAGCCCGCATTGCCAGACACCGCATGCCTAAACATCTTTTGTTCAGCCGGATCGAGGGGCTAAACGGCCCGGCACGGGCTAGACAAGACATGGAGTGATGTGGTACAGGAGGACATGGAGCTGAGTCGACTTGCCGATGACTGGAACCAGCCATGTCAAGATCGGCCTCTGTGGAGGAGCCTCCTGAAGGACGCTACTGGGCAGTTGGAGGCATTCGCCCTCCAACAACAACGGCGAGGGAGGAGTGACGCTCGCAACAACGAGCGGAGCGCCGGGTACCTAAAGCACAGCAAGTTGCCACAGTAGGGGCACAGGTGGTGCATCAGCCAGTCGTCTCAGTCAGTCGACCTGTGCCATCTGGGTCTGCCCCGTGACTTCCTGCCAGCGGGCGTTCGACACTTTACGTGGCCTCAAGGTGCACATAGCCTGGTACAAGCGTTGTGGTGATGTCACCGCCACTTACTGGCGAATGGCGGTTGTTGTTCAGTCTATGTATGTATGTGTGAGTCCATATGTGTGTATAACTCTACGTGTGTGTGTCAGTCGATTTGTGTGTGTAACTACATGTGTGTCTGCCTTTTTCGCCCGGGCAACGCCGGGTACTAACCGCTAGTCTTACCTATAAAAGGCATTTTTGTCCGTCCGTCTGTCTGGTTACGCTCGCTTGCGGGGGATTTGGCTCTCGGACCGTGGGGTTTACCGAGATTTTGTTTTGCCGGGAGGCATGCCCCCAGCCCGCGGTGGGAATAGGCATTTCTTTTTTCGTCCCTAAACTTTAAAGCGGTTTAATTATCGATTTAGTGCGATTTCTCTTTATTTATTTAGTTACTATTGCCGACCGGCACGTGATAAAGCACGCCGTTGCGCATGCGCGAAATGCTGACAGGAGTTGCCCCTGGCAAGCTGTCGCTGGAGGGCGGACGCCATTTCTCACTCGCGTAAAAAATGCACACGCATTAACACGCGACGCTGAGGTAAATTCATAAAAGTTTCACATCCTCTTCTCTCCCCCCACCCCAATGTGTGCAATTACTATTATAGAGTCGGTAGATAGCGATAAGACAGTATTATTGTAGCGCGGGGGAGGGGGGGGGGGTAGCGGCCCAGCCACCAGCTTCGGCCGGCTGGGCAATCTAGGCGAGGCCGGCAATCAGGCGAGGACTTTGTGCTCTAGAGTCGATATACCCAGCGTTGCCCGGGGAAAAATACATTTAAAAACTTCTGAAAAATTTAAAACATAACATACCAATGAAAATAAAACTCTGTAATAAAAATGTAACAAGAGCGCCAAGATTCGATTCNTTGAATCGCGCAAAGGAATCCAAGGTTGCAGATTCCTTTACAATCGCCCTATTCCTGTTTAAAATAAGTTGGTTGTCCATATCACCAAATATGCTTAAATTTTGAAAAGANAGCAAACATATACAAATGAAACTATTAATTAAAANGAAACCAAGCGCGCCATATTCGATTTTTGTGTACTGGCAGNCATAATTAGACTGTACAAATGTTATTAAGTGAGGTACTGCCAGTCATTAAGCAGTTGTTATTAAGCTGGATGAGTGTACTGGCAGTCTATAAGCAGACTGTACAAATAGTTATTACGCTGGGTGGTACTGCCAGTCATAATGCACTGCTGTTATTAAGCGGGTGATACGGCAATATGCACTGCAATAGTTATAGCTGGTAGTGTACCGGCAGTCTATAATGGACTGTAAAATAGTTATAGCGGGTAGTACGGCAGTCATAATGCNGACTGATGTTATAATAGCAGGTACCACCACAGTATGCACTGCTGTAGTCATAGCAGGTACCACCACAGTATGCACTGCTGTTATCATAGCAGGTACCAACACAGTATCCACTGCTGTAATCATAGCAGGTACCACCACAGCAGTATGCGCTGATGTAATCATAGCAGGTACCAACAAGTATGCACTGCTATAATCATAGCAGGTACCACCACAGCACTATGCAATGCTATAATCAGAGCAGGTACCACCACAGTCAGTATGCACTGGTATCATAGCAGGTACCACCACAGCAGTTTCCACTGCCGTAGTCATAGCAGGTACCACCACAGTAGTATGCACTGCTGTAATCATAGCAGGAACCACCACAGCAGTTTCCACTGCAGGTACCACCAGTATGCACTGCTGTAATCATAACAGGTACCATCACAGCAGTATGCACTGCTATCATAGCAGGTACCACCAAGCAGTATGCACTGCTGTTATCATTGCAGGTGCCACCACAGTATGCACTACTGTAATCATAGCAGGCACCACCAGTCAGTATGCACTGCTGTAATCATAGCAAGTACCACCACAGCAGTATGCACTACTGTTATTGCAGGTGCAACCACAGTCAGTATGCACTACTGTAATCATAGCAGGTACCACCACAGCAGTATGCACTGCTATCATAGCAGGTACCACCACAGCAGTATGCACTGCTGTAATCATAACAGGTACCATCACAGCAGTATGCACTGCTGTAATCATAGCAGGTACCACCACAGCAGTATGCACTGCTGTTATCATCGCAGGTGCCACCACAGCAGTATGCACTACTGTAATCATAGCAGGCACCACCACACAGTATGCACTGCTGTAATCATAGCAAGTACCACCACAATATGCACTGCTGTAATCATAGCAGGTACCATCACAGCAGTATGCACTGCTGTAATCATAGCAAGTACCACCACAGCAGTATGCACTGCTGTAATCACAGCAGGTACCAACACAGTATGTACTGCTGTAGTCATAGCATGTACCACCACAGCAGTATGCACTGCTGTAGTCACAGCATGTACCACCACAGCAGTATGCACTTCTGTAGTCATAGCAGGTACCACCACAGTCAGTATGCACTGCTGTAGTGAAAGCAGGTACCACCACAGTATGCACTGCTGTTATCATAGCAGGTACCACCACAGCAGTATGCGCTGATGTAATCATAGCAGGTACCAACAGTCAGTATGCACTGCTTAATCATAGCAGGTACCACCAAGCACTATGCAATGCTATAATCAGAGCAGGTACCACCACAGCAGTATGCACTGCAGGTACCAACACAGTATGCACTGTTGTAGTCATAGCAGGTACCACCACAGCAGTATGCAATGCTATAATCATAGCAGGTACCAACCAAGCAGTATCCACTGCTGTAATCAAATCAGGTACCACCACAGCAGTTTCCACTGCTGTAATCATAGCAGGTACCACCACAGTTAGTATGCACTGCTGTAATCATAGCAGGTACCACCACAGCAGTATGCACTGCTGTTATTGCAGGTGCCACCAGTCATTATGCACTACTGTAATCATAGCAGGTACCACCACAGCAGTATGCACTGCTATCATAGCAGGTACCACCACAGCAGTATGCACTGCTGTAATCATAACAGGTACCATCACAGCAGTATGCACTGCTGTAATCATAACAGGTACCATCACAGCAGTATGCACTGCTGTAATCATAGCAGGTACCACCACAGCAGTATGCACTGCTGTTATCATTGCAGGTGCCACCACATATGCACTACTGTAATCATAGCAGGCACCACCACAGCAGTATGCACTGCTGTAATCATAGCAAGTACCACCACAGTATGCACTGCTGTAATGGTATACACTGCTGTGATCATAGCAGGTACCAACACAGTATGTACTGTTGTATCCTAACCCTTCTTCCATAATTGATATTAATAATATTTGATGATTTTTATATATTATCTTTTTACTTGTTTTTTAATGAGTGAAACACACCAAAGCGCACCAAACTGCAAAACACCAGGTGTTGTTAAGTAATGAACGAGAGGAGGGCTAGGATGACAGAATTTGCAACCTTGCTTCAAGGCAAAGGCAGTGAAAGGAAGCAGAGGCGCCTTTGTCTAAGTCACAACCACAGAAAGCCAGGAATCATCACTGATTGTGTGTTTAGGGATTCCGAGCTAATTAGAACACGTGCACACAGAAAGGGAGGTAGAAGCACGCCTTGTTCTCCTGCAGCTGAGGAAACAAAGATAAACCCAAAGAGGCCTTGGACCTGAAATTAAGAATAACATTCCCAGAGCAGAAGGTTGGAGGGACAGGGGAGAGCTGATTTAAAAAAATGTTGTATATCTCTCAAGGCGGGCAGACCCAGCTGAATAACACGGCTGCGGGGGTCACCAGAAGTTCGCATTCGCCTAGTTAAGACAAAAAGCTCAATTATTCTGTATTGCTATTAAAGTAACGTTAAAGTCGGAATTTAACAACAGAGTAGGCTAAAGTTATTGATATTCACACCCACTCCAATTAAACCAGGCCACAAGTTACGCCTACTGAACCATCACCATCATTAAGTCAATATGAAATGTTATTTCCATACTTTAATACTTTCTATACAACTCGACCCGAAGCATATGACAATCAGAACCTTCCTAAGTCAAAATTGAATCGCACCCAGACAGGAGCGAATATATCATATATAAGGTTGAAGAGGGAAGGAAATTAAGAGCACGGCGGCAGACAAAAACCAGAACTGACTCCAAGGTTCAACCGCCCTCACCTCAGGAGTGACGGAAATTAATGAGGCCTTGAACAACGGCCAGCTGGACGGCAACAACAACGGCGAGCAGAGATAGGGTGGGCAAAGACTGCGGGCTATGAAATGCAACTTCGTGTCAGTAAAGCTCTGACAAACAAGTTAAGTTAAAGACATCACAATACATAATATCGACATAACATCAATGTTAACGCTATTCACCGTAAGCTAAAGTAAAACTTATGAAAAGCCAGGATAACGGATGAATCACCACCAGGTCGAATATAATACATAATAAAAAAACGATGTTAAACCCAGGGTCGGAGAGAAAGGGAGATCCCGGCCGTCTTTGTATCCCGCAGCGCGGGATAGGAGTGTGTATACGCTCGGGAAACACCTCCACTTGAGCCAAGCACCACGATGGGAAACGACAGACCTTAGGTTACATACAGAATCATAACTGTGAAATAGTAAGGGACAAATGTTAACTTAAAACTTTTTAACCATTTCTTTGTGCGCCGGTCGGAGAGAGCGTTGCCCTCCCTCCAGGTGGTGCGAACAAAGACGCCTATGAGACATTTGTAACGTCTGTGTTTTGGGTTCATGAAGAAGGCCAGACAGAGAGACGACCTCGAGGCAATTGTAACATCTGATTGTTTGCTCGTGGGTTTATGGAGGGAGTGTGACAACGGAATATATCGTGGGTGATGCACACAAGGACATACGGACGTACGGACACACACATGGACACACCTGCCTACGGACAGATCCTGACACAGCAAAATCGAAAGAAGTCCCGCCTTGTGGGCGGGATCCAGGGGATTTTTCGGCATAAAGTAAAGGATCCTGAGCATTGGAAACCAGTGCGACGGGAGGGTCGACTCAGGAGTGCGACCAGTGGGTCCACTCAGGAGTGCGACCAGTGGGTCCACTCAGGAGTGCGACCAGCGGGTCCACTCAGGAGTGCGACCAGAGGGTCGACTCAGGAGCGAGGGCGACCAGCGGGTCGACCCAGGAGCGAGCTCGACCGGAGGGTCGACTCAGGAGCGAGCTGCGACCAGCGGGTCGGCTCGACTCATCTTCAGCTCGTCAACCTCTGCCGAGCCGGAGGTCTCTGCTGCCGCCGGTGGCGAGCGTCGCGGTTTGGCGACGATCCAGAGCTGCACGCTACGAGCGAGTTGTGGCGCCACCTACCGACCGGGTTCCGAACTGCGACAGCGTATCAACAGCCATCCGACANGGGAGCGACTGATACGTATGACGCGCACCGCCCCTCACCACACGACCACCAGGCGTCTGTTTGACATAAAGAATCGACTCCGAACACTGACTATTCAAGACAACTCTTACCACTCAAACACACTCGAACCCATAAGCCATCCGTGGCTGGGAAGGCATCACAACGAGACCGAGTGATGGCCATCCGTCGTTTATAAGAGTATTCGTAATTTTATCTTTAATATTTAGTGGCTGTACTCTTAATCGCATAAATTCCCAACAGATCCATCAATACGAACTGATTCTCGGCACCTCCTTCCGCCGAGCCACGCTCACGTGGGGAGTGGTGGCCACCGGATCCTTATCAGGTGATCTGGTCCCCAATTAGTAAACTTGGTATAAGATAACGATCTTCGGAAAAGGAGCACCGTCGCAGGCCCTTACTCCGAGCCGTTCTGTGGTCAGATAACCTGCCGATGTATCTGTTGAGATTGGTGCCTTTAAGAATAATAACTGTTTTGATTGTGTTTTTATCGCCGTATAATCTTCAAGTATCTTTCAGTCATAATCGCCGCACGTACTCGCATCCTCTACAGAATATTCAACTGTCCCGTGACCCAAGGTGTTAACAACGTGATAAGGGTTGCGTATGATCAATAAGGAGTTGCGGTACTGCATGAACAATATTGAGTAGAATCATTCATTAACGTTAAGGTTTTCTTAGCATAGTATTTGCATATTTTAACGACTCTCTCTCTCACTAACAACCACCGCGTTATGAACAATATTGAGTATAATCATTCATTAACGTTAAGGTTTTCTTAGCATAGTATTTGCATGTTTTAACGACTCTCTCTCTCACTAACAACCATCGCGTTATGCGGGATCCATGTGCCGTTGTCAAAGTGAAATCAGACAATCGTTGATGATACTGTATTGATGCCGTGTTGACGTTCCGGATTGAGAGTTCGCATACTATATCATAGTTAAGGTTGAATTAGTAATAAATTGATCAATACAGAAGTGGTTGTGTGATTCTTTCCTGAAGTCTATGCATAAGATCTGCTTCCGCGTTGAGATTTGAACTTGTGACCTTAATAAACACACTAATACATACTCAGTAAATGTTAAAGCGATAACGGGGTGAACCGGGGTCTGGTTATCATAACGACTTGCATTATCATAATTACACCCACTCGCATAATTAATACGATTACCTCTCGAATTGGCATAATTAAAATATGCATAATTACATAAATTAACATATTTCCGGATAATTACACATTTGGCCAAATTTCATTTAATTATTATTTTCACTGAATATTCATAACCCACATATACAACATAATAATTTCACCACGCACGCATACAACATAACAAATTTCGATACCCAACATATACAACAGTACTGCTGTAGTCATAGCATGTACCACCACAGCAGTATGCACTACTGTAGTCACAGCATGTACCACAGCAGTATGCACTTCTGTAGTCATAGCAGGTACACCACAGTCAGTATGCACTGCTGTAGTGAAAGCAGGTACCACCACTGCAGTATGCACTGCTGTTATCAAGCAGGTACCACCACAGTCTATCCACTGCTGTAATCATAGCAGGT
>WFAB01001699.1:0-106381 GCA_018977245.1 Lethenteron camtschaticum
TATGATACAGCATGTAGCGAACCTAAACTTGAAGGGGTAACGGCCCTTCACCCGATTATACTAGAGGAAGTGTTCCTCAGCTAACGTTCCCGTTAGCTCCTACTACACTCCTCTATCTCAGACCATTAAAGGAGGCTATGACCTGGCCCAGCTTCGGCTCAGGTCCGACCCTCAGCCACTCGTGTCTGGCCCTCACAGGGACCCAGACCTCGCTCTCTGAGCTCGCCCCTGGCTTGCCCTGCTCGGCTCTTATAAGAACTGCGAGACAGGGGAGCAGTCCCAGGGCTAGGCTAGTCGGTCTTCAATCTTCACTGGCTCTTGTCTTCTGACTCCGACGACTGCCTCGATCTCTCTCTCTCTCACCGCCTTATATACCCAACCCCCCCCCCCCCGAGGGGCGGGGCTGTGTGGGATCCCAGCCACAGCCTCCACACAGCCCCACAGGGTGGTGACCGTTTGCGGACGTTGATTTAGACACCCCCAACGTAACAGCTCGCCACACCCCGTTACACTTGTATGGTTACTATCAGCTAACACCGGCCACAACCCTGAGCCGATGTGCTCATTGGTTCCCTTTTAGCCCCGCCACCCCCCGCCACTCCCCGCCACTCCCCGGCACCCCCGCCACCCCTCCCGCCACTCCCCGCCACTCCCCGGCAACCACATTTAGATTAGCCCCTTCCTCGCCCTCCCCCCCCCCCCTTAACTTGTATTTAAGGGCTTGTCTGTTGGATTTTTCCTCACTTGATACAGTAAATTTAGCTGTGACGGTCCCATCTGATGACGGAGACTTGTGTTGCCTCCGAAACGTCGTGATTTATTATTTTATTTCTATTATTATTTCTATTGTTTTATTATTTATTTTTACCTACGTGACTTTACCAAAAAAACCTAAGAGTATGAAACCTTTGATAGTAGCCAGAAGGTTTGCAGAGTACCTTTATCTCGGAAAAAACAATATCATGCATGCCCACACCGTTATAACAATGGTCAGCCACGGCAGAGTTATTGGTTGTGTTCGCGGACACAGTCCGAGACATGTCGTTTCGTTTTCCAAATGTAACTGCGACCGCAGGTACACCTCAGTTTGTAAACTCGAGTATATTGCATGTCAGGAATGAATTCCTTCACAGATGGGATTAGATCACGGATTTTGTGTATTGTATTGAATCGGACCTGGATCTTGTATTTGTTTAAGATTTTGGACATCTTTTTGGTAACACCTGATATTTATGGTAACATGATGGTTTTCATTAGCTTCTCAGGGGGTTGTTTCATGGTTGGAGAAACAGCTTTGCAAATAATGCGGTCCGAGTACCCATCAATCTTGAGGGCTTGGTGTACGTGTTCCAGTTCACCAGCTAGGTGGTGTTGGTCGGAAATGCAGTGGGCCCTGTGGTGTAGTGTTTTGATGAGGGAATTATTCTGTGCCGGATGGTGGTGGAAATCAGGTTTTAAATAGGAATCTGTGTGGGTGGCTTTCCTGTAGAGAGTGTCCCAACGAGCCATTTGGTCTCTTTTCAAACAAAACAACCAGGAATGGTAGCTTACCGTCCTTCTCCACTTCCATGGTGAATTTGATGGACGGGTGTATGGAATTTACGTGGTTGAGAAATTGGTTTAAAGCTGGCAGGCCATGTGGCCAAATGACGAAAGTGTCATCTACATATCTCTTCCACAAGGAAGGATGTAGGGTGGATGTCTGGATGGCATCTGTTTCAAATTTCTCCATGAAACATTCGCTATCACTGGTGATAAGGGGGGACCCATGGGGGTACCTTCCTTTTATTCTTTGGTTCTTTCGGTAAAGTCACGTATAAAGATAAAATAATAATTAAATAATAGCATACTACGACGTTTCGATTGCAACACAAGCATCATCATCAGGTATAAAAGAAATAGCAACAAAAATCTAACCAGAAACTATGGACAGACATATAAGCAGACAGACATCACAAAGATACACAGAGAGAGAACACGCATCGGCACAAAGAGCGAGATTGTCTCTGTGACGAGGCCTTAAATAGAGAGAGGGGGCCGGGGCGGATAGAGGGAGGGGGCAGAGAAAAAATTAGCATGTCAATGAGTAGGATATCTGTCTGCTTATATGTCTGTCCATAGTTTTCTGGTTAGATTTTTGTTGCTATTTCTTTATACATGATGATGATGGTGATTGCTTGTGTTGCAATCGAAACGTCGTAGTATGCTATTATTTAATTTATTATTTTATCTTTATACGTGACTTTACTTAAAGAACCAAAGAATAATTCCTGCAGTCACGAAAGCTCCAAATTAAGATTGTACCTTCCTTTTGTTTGTAGAAAGTACCATTCCAGGTACAGTAAGTGTTGGTAAGGCTTCGTATTTCCATGTTTAGCTAGGACACTAACTCGGGTCACTAACTCAGCCACTTCTGACACCAAATGTTGTGTCCTTAACTAACCACATGGAGACGTCGGGTGGAGGCAACGCGTTTATTATAACTCTGCCGAACTCGGCTCTACACACTATGGTACGTGAAGGGATATGGCCCCTTCCACCCGATAGCCTATGGGAGGGACAGCCTGCCTTCTAGCATATCCTACACCCTCCGGGTCTGCTACACACTACTCTAACACGAAGGGGTACGGCCGCTTCCACCCGATAGCCTACGGGAGTGACAGCCTCCCTTCTAGCGTATCCTACACTCTCCGGCTCTGCTACACTGGTCCCTAGCCTGGTGGCTAAGGGAAGAATGGACGACCTGTCCCTGCCAGGGTACGGAAGCCCACCTCTGGTCCGCTACAACTCGGCTCTGCGTAGAGCTCGGGGAGGGTCGCAGGGTGTCCGAGCTACCTCGGGTCCGCTACAACCCGGCTCTAACAAGAGCCTCGGTGGAGAGTTCCCGGTTGCTGGTCCAGTCTTCAGGTCTTTGGATGTCTTCAGGCTTGAGTTGGTGAACACTGCCTGGCCCGTCTTGAGGGCTGGCCTTTTATCCCCAGGTTGGGGTCACTCCTCCCCTCCTGACCCCCCCCCCCCTCCAGAACCTTCTGGAAGGTCTTATCTTAAGGGGCCTTAGGGACGGGTGGGGGGTCAGGGGTGTTAACCTTTGGTCACGGGGGGGGCAGGGGTTTAACCTTTAGTCGACCCCTACGCACCTCACTCTGTACTCTGTCTCTCCCGGCTGCCCCCTGTCGACCCGTGAATGTGGTGGCAGGTCAGCTGCTAACAGCACCTTATGGCGCAACATATGCATTATCCTTGAAACTGATTGGTCCACACCAGAGACAGCTTTCTTTTGAGCCTCGTCTCAATTGGTGCGAGACCAGAGGACGCCAAAAGGCGTACACTTTCAAGGGCAATGCAAAAATTATCAAAGTGTGTTTTTTGTTTGCATTTTGACCACAAGTATTGTGGCTAATGCAAACATGATTCCTTGTAAAAAAAGGTTTCAGTTTTATTGCCAGAAAAAAGGGAAAAACCTCTTATATTTTGGTACTGGCAAAGGAGGTCTAATGATGTACAAGGTCAACAATACTTGGGGCATTGAACTTCCCTGCATGCTCCCCGCATTGGTGGAAAGTAAAGGTGCAGATTGGCAAAAAAATAAATGGGTGATGTTCCCACGAATGTAACAAAACTATAGACGAAATGCAATGGGCTGTAGCTAAGAAAGTACAACGTATTTAGCAGTATAACATATTAATCAGCATTGCAGTACTACGTATCAGTAAATAGCATGATGTGAGCAATCGAAATCATAGAAATGCATTGAAGAAATAAGCTTAAATAAGTGTACATTAAAGAGCAGCATTACGCACATGTAAGTTGAGAAGCAGGCTACAGTCTAGATTATAGACTGCCAGTACACCTACTCAATGACACACGCATTGCTACAGTCGACATAAAAAGCTGGCAATACGGTCAGCAGCTGAAAAAGCAGGATACAGTCGACATGAAAGGGTGGCAGTACACTGAGTGAGGTAAAGAAACAGGCAACAGATTATAGACTGGCATACACTTGTAATAAAAGACTTCGTCAGGCACTGCTGGTCTCCGTTGGTCTTTTATTTAGTTTCCTCCTCGCACCCCGCTGGTCCTGACAGCGGACCAGCGTCTCCTCGCGTGCACCCACGCGCGCTCCTCCAACAGCTCCTCCGCTCCCCCACTCCGCACACCGCTGGCCGACGGCGTGCCGAAGATCCTTCAGCCACGTGGCCGATGGCGCGGATCCCCTGCGGCCACCCAACGTGGCTCAGCCTCTTTACTCCCGCAACTCCCCGATCCCTTCTGGGCTCTCACCTATATCCTCTTTACCACGTGACCCTGACTCCTCGCCTTCCGGAACGTCAGATCCGGCCTTCCCATACTGCCCTGCTGGCTCCACCCCCATTCACCTTGCTTCCAATTGGACCCGAGGTGAACGGCGGCCCCTCCCACACGCCCCCCATACTGGGCTCCGCTCCCCAATACCCCGGGCCATGTGATTGGGCCAGAGCCCAGCAGCAAACCCCGTTTACGTTCGCATTACACACTCATAATGGCCAAAAGCTAAATGAGCAGATTCGATAATAGAGTGCCAGTGCACTGACGTTAATTAATGAGCAGGCAGCAGGCAACAGCACAGACTGGCAATACACCATCTCAGCGTCATAAAAACACAACTAAAAAAGGAATAATTTAGCAACCTAATAAATAAAAAGTAGTTTTGTGCACACAAACATTCTTCTTCTTGATTCTTTCGGTAAAGTCACGTAGAAGGGAAGTAATAAAATAATTATTCTTTCGGTAAAGTCACGTAGAAGGGAAGTAATAAAATAAGTATTTATTTTATTACTTCCCTTCTACGTGACTTTACCGAAAGAACCAAGAAGATGAATCCCTGCAGTCACGAAAGCTTTAAATCGAAAATTATTATTGTAATATCTGGCAACTTATTTGTTTCATAATAGTACAGCAATCCCTCGCCGCTTCGCGGTTCAAGTTTCGTGGCCTCAGTGCATCGCGGATTTTCAAAAATATTCATCGAAAAATAAAAATTAAAAAATACCGCCATATCGGCAGCCGTATTGCGGAAAGTAGCGTTGTTTAATCGTTATGCGCGAGAGAAACGGTTTCCCAGGATGTCAGACAAAGAGAGAAACTCTCTCAGAGGCTTTGTACATACCCACGGGCACTCAGACAAGGCACGTGATTGGTTCCCGGCGCGAGATTGACGAATGAGAGCACGAGTGGATGTACAGTATCCCGTGAGCTGATTGGCTGCGCATCATCGCATCCTCTCCCAGCTTCTTCCCGTGTTGTATCTCGCCACTCTCGTTCACGCTGTCAACTGTGTCTCGCGTATCTTAGTGTTGTGTTCGAAATTAACTGGTGAGTGTAGAACACCATAATATGTATCGTATGAGAGAGAGAGAGAGTGAATGTATAATATTAAGGTTTTATAATTAAATAGATTTAAGTAAAATATATGTGAGTGAATGTATAATATTAAGGTTTTATAATTAAATAGATTTAAGTAATATATATAAAGTATAAATATACATGTTTTAAACATTCTGGTACCCACACACACATATACGGAAATTCCTAGGGGGGCCAATCCTACTTCGCGGATTTTGACCTATCGCGAGGGGTTCTGGTCCCTATTAACCACGATAAACGAGGGATCACTGCAACAATGAACGTGAGTTCTTAGCGAAAGATTCAATAAAATTGTACTTTACATTGCTGTGGTGAGGCCTAGTCCTGTCCAGAGCCCGCGGGCTCGCCTAGATTGCCCAGCCGGAGCAGGTGACACATTGCCAGGCTGGGGACTGGGCCGCTACCCCCCCCACCACCATCCCCCTGCCCGAGCTACAATACTACTGTCTAAGCGCTAGAATATTAGTATCTACCGAGCCTATAGTAGTAAGTGCACACATTGGGGTGGGGGGGAAGAGAAGAGGACATGACACTTTGATGAATTTACCTCAGCGTTGCGAAGTATCTTTTTTCCCCATTTTGAACGCGAATGAGAAATCCCCCCCACCCTCCACAGATGACACACGTGCGTTGCCAGAGGCAACCCCCGTGCAGCTTGAGCGGTGGGGGGGGAGAACAATAAATAAAGAGAATTCGCACAAAAACACTATTTTAACTACTTAAAATTTTACGGATGGGAAAGCGGCATAGCGCTTGCCTACCGCGGGGCTTAGGGCGTGCTGCCTGGCAAATTCTTTATTCTACAAAAACCCCACGGTTCGAGAGCGAAATCCCTCAAGCGTGTGTGCGCAGACAGACAGACGGACAGACGGACAGACAAAAAATTACTTTTAAAGGTTAGATATTCGCGCACGTCATACACACACCGATTTATATCACCCACACACCGCAGTGCACCAATCGTTGTTCCACCACTCTTCACACACACACGCACGTGTCAAACTTAAATCTGTACTAAGGTTGTATATCCGGCTCGAATAGTTTATGGCCCCCAGCGAACACCCTACGGGTAGCACCTCGCCTCTTATTTCCCACCCTTCGCGACGTGTGACTATCTCATGCTAGGTCTAACGGGCGAACTGGGCTGAATCGACCAAATGAACGATCACTCACCTCGCAGACACACTCACAGCGTCACACAGTGGGAGTTGGGGAGGACGCTGGACAGCGAAGACTGCCTGGCCGACGGTTCACAGTTACACCCGGTAGGCTTCACGCGGACGATGAGGGGCGGCTGGGATTCTCGACGGTCGCAGGAGAACTCTGATTCAAATTCGCTCTCTCCCTCCCCACTTATCATCTCAGAGCCTGTTAATCCTTGGGTGACATGGTGTCATCCTGCGCGGCCAATCGAGCGCTTTACCTGCCGAGTTTTGAACACTCTAGCCGTTACGGGGGGCGGAGGGCGGGCATCACGTCATCCACCCCCCTCTTCCCCCCTTTCCATCGTACCCGTATCTGCGTTCCTCGTCTCTGAGTCACCGCTAATTTCCTGTCTTACTTTTAAATCGCTCCTCCTAGGGCGCCCAGGGATTTTTCCCCAACCCACTGTTTACACTGCCCATAGAGTGTTTGCCATTGAGGCCCCACCTCCCGTATGTTTCATCGCAGCCAGCCTGTAAAGATCTATGCGCCCCTACAACTTTTTAAGTTGATTTTAGGGGGGCACCATTTAATCCGGCCTGGGGGGGGGGGGGGTCGGCCAATCTCTTGGCAATGGGAAACCGGGGATATCCCCGTTAGGGGCCTTTCGGATGAAAACCCGTGGTGCCAGGCAACCCCCCCCCCCTATCGAGACCCTACGTGGGTGCATGTGCGTGTTTAGTGTGATTGTTGCCGATTTGAAGCACACTGTTTGAGAATGCAGTGCGCTTCACTATTTCAGCACCGATGTTCACCAAATATTCAACGGTGTAAACATATGGGACAGCTTGGGATGGCAATAAAGTAGTTTGTTACTTGGACATGTGCAGTATAGGACAACACAGTACACCAGCAGTTTCCGCTGTCAGGCGTCACCTGCACATTCCCCGTAGTTGTGAGTCGCTGGTGCTGTGGCGTCCTGGCATGTGTCTGAAGCGTGGTTGGCTGTCCGGTTATTTAGCACGTGTCCATGATGGATACGCTATTTAGCGAGTGTCCATGTTGGTTAGGTTATTTAGCGAGTGTCATGTTGGTTCGGTTATTTAGTGAGTGTCCACGTTGGTTAGGTTATTTAGCGAGTGTCTATGTTGGTTAAGTTGTTTCAGCGAGTGTCCATGATGGTTAGGTTATTTAGCGAGTGTCCATGATGGTTAGGTTATATAGCGAGTGTCCATGTTGGTATGTTGAACTTCTTTCACACTGTACATAGCCAACCATGCTGATCGGAGGTTAAGTTATATACCGAGTGTCCATGGTTAGGTTATTTAGCGAACGTCCATGATGGTTAAGTTATTTACCGAGTGTCCATGATGGTTAGGTTATATAGCGAGTGTCCATGATGGTTAGGTTATTTAGCGAGTGTCCATGTTGGTTAGGTTATTTAGCGAGTGTCTATGTTGGTTAAGTTGTTTCAGCGAGTGTTCATGATGGTTAGGTTATTTAGCGAGTGTCCATGTTGGTATGTTGAACTTCTTTCACACCGTACATAGCCAACCATGCTGATCGGAGGTGCGGAGGAAGGACAACAAACTAAGCACAAAAGCAGTTCCAAAGAAAATAAATTTTCAATCTAGATTTTACAAATGCCTAGCTCCAGTGACTTCCTAATATCAGAAGAACATTCCAGACGGCTGCAGAAGTGCATCTGAAAGCATGCAATGCAGCGACCGTTTTTATTCGATGACTAGCCAAAAGCTGCTGCGAGGATGACCAGAGTTTACGTGATGGTTATGCTCTTTGATGATACCAGCAAGGTATTGTGGTTCATTTGTGGCAAGCGCTTTGTATGTAATGAGTGCAACTTTATAATGTATGAGTTCGGCAACAGGAAGCCAATGCAGTTCGGTGAGCACTGGACAGACATGGTCGGATTTTGCCGTAATCATCATGACGCCTACCAAATAATTTTGTAAACGCTGCAGCTAAAATGTTTTTTCCAGGTGTGCCGAAGAGTACTGAGTCGGAAAAATCGAGCCCTAATCCTATCCCTGAACCCTAACCCCTAACCCTAACCCCTTACCATAACCCTAACCCCTAATGCCTAACCCCTAATCCTAACCCCGAACCCTAACAGCTAACCCTAACCCCTAACATTAACCCCTAACCCGAACGCTAACTCCTAACCATAACAATCTATCCCTCTAACCCTAACCCTATAACCATGAACCCTAAACATTAATCCTAACCCTTATCCCTAACCCCTATCCCCTAACCCTAACCCCTAAACCCGAACGCTAACTCCTAACCATAACCCTCTAACCATCTAACTCTAACTAACCCTAAACCTGTAACCCAAACCCTATAACTCTGAACCCTAACCACTAACTCGAACCCTTAACCCTCTTCCTAACCCAAACTAACCTTTACCCTAACCGCTAACCCTACCCTAACCCAACCCTAATCCTTACCCCAACCCTTAACCGTAAACCCTAACCCCTAAGCCAACCCTAACCTTTAACCCTAACCCTACCCTTACCCCCTTACCCTAACCCCTAACCCTAACTCCTGACCCTAACCCCTAACCCAAACCCTGAGCCTACCCCGAACACCAACACTTAACCCTAACCCAATTTTGTCCAAAAACAGGATAGGTTAGTATGCCGATTTGTTTTTTTATCCAAAAAAGTTATGCCAATTTTATTTTTGGGACGTGAAAATGTCAGCATGAAATATACCTTTATAGTAATTTACAGCATACTAATGCTAATCAAAAGGAGGAATTCACATTTTTTTTACAAAATTAGCTATGAAAATTTGGTTAATTTTGGCCAAAAATGGCATAGGTGAGTATCTATTTCTTTTTGTGACTTGAAAATTGCATCGTAAAATGTCCCACTTTTAATCTAATATATAGCATACTATAGCTAAATACAATGGAAGAATTAACTTTTGTTGAAAAATAAAGCTGTGAAATTGACAAATTTTGGCTAACGGCATAGGTTAGTGTGCCGAGTTAATTTTGGGACCTCAAAATTTCATCGTGAAATTTCCCATTTTTACCTAATATAGAGCATACAATGCTTAACAAAATGGAGGAATTCACTTTTTCTTGGAAAATATAGCTATGAAATTTTGAAAATGTAGGCCAAAAACGGCATGGGTTAGTATGCCGCTTTGCTTATTTTTTACTTCAAAATTTCATGGTGAAATTTCCCCCTTTTAATGTAATATATAGGCTCTTCAGGCTAAACACAACGCATTTTTTGTTTAAAAATACATCTGTAAAAATGTGTAAAATTTTTGGCAAAAATGCCGATTTTCTGTTTGCACGTGAACACTTAATCGTGAAATTTTCTGCTTTTAATCTAATACATAGCATACTAAGGCTAAATACAATGGAATTAAATTTTGTCGATAAGTAAAGCTGTGAAAGTTTGGCCAATTTTGGCCAAAAACGCAAAGGTTATTATGCCGATTTTCTGTTTGGGACGTGAACATTTCAACGTGAAAATTTCCACTTTTAACTTAATACATAGCATACTAAGACTAAATACAATGGAGGAATTCACTTTTTGTTAAAAAATAAAGCTATGAAAATTTGGCCCATACTGACATGGCGATTGTGAAATGTCGCCATCGGTGTGCTGGAGAGCCAAGCGACAACTTGTACAAAGTGCGGTATGCAGCGAGCAGCACAGATGGAGGTCGTCACGGCACACGAGGGAGTGGGTGGCCAGCGCCACTCCCGGCCGCCTTGTTTACACACCACACCGGACACTCGTTTAAGGCTGAGTCGACGTAGAAAGTCGTCACCGGCGGCGTTGGCCACACACGGGAATGGAACTCGGCTGGTCGGTGCGGAGCGCAGCGCTCACCACGTCACCGCCGCTCCCCTTCTGTCAACAAACTTGAACTCTGACCCCGCTCTCTGACGTCATCGCTCAGCGTGACCTCATCGGCGTCAAACGCCAGGGGGCGGTGTGCTTCGCTAGTGACGTCATGTCACCCACTCCGGACCACCGCGGTCCTGAGCGTGACGTCACCTCTGACTGGCTCACTGCCGATATCTGTTGCAGTGCCAATCCTTATTTGGGCGAAGCTACGCTCGGTGACTGGCGCCTCATTAACATGATGTGTTCGTGAAAGCCGTCGCGAGTTCATTGCGACGGGTTCGGCACCCGCGCGGCCACGCCCCATCTCTCCACGTATGGGCCGAGCTCATTAACATCATTTAGTTAAGTTACAGAGCCGCTCATTGTGGGAGGGGAGCGTTATCGTACCCCGCAAGTGACGTCATGTCACCTGCTGCTGCCGCGTGACGTCACGCGGTCACAGGAAGTTGCCGCTCCGCCAGTGCAGTGAAATCCGAGGTGAGAAATTCTATTCACGGTGGTGGTGGTTGTGGTGTGGTTGTGGTGGTTTACCAAGGCAAAGCCTCGCTCTCTCTCTCTCTCTCGTAAGGGTGTCAATTGAGGAGCAGCGAGCATGGAAGCGATGTCCAGGTGGAACTTTGCAACGCGGGCCTTGCCTCCTGCCCTCGCCTGGTCGCGTTCGCTTCAATTCTCTCGCTTAAGTTGAAATTATCTTCACGGCTCGCCACTTTGTTGCTTTGTTTTACTTTAAATATTCGTACAGTTTTTTTTTTTACCAGGCCAAGTCTGCTTGAGCTGCTATACCGCTCTTGTTTTCAGAAGCGACCTGCCCCACAACACAAGGTGAGGCTTGTCAACAGCGTGGCGGTGCTCACTCTACATGTGGCGGGGAAACCGGAGATCGGGAAGGAAATCCACGCGACCACGGGGAGAGAGAGAGACACGCAGCCTCGGCTGTGTTGATTGATCCTCAATGAATTACTTGGTGGAGTGAGGAGCATTAATACTGAGCAGGTGAAGGTGGCCAGGCGTGGGTCTGGACACACCACCACCTGTGAACCGTGCCAGTGTGTACAGTGGTGGAGCGAGTGGGGTGGGGTGGCACGTACCCCCCAACGTCCGATCGAAATCCTTAATTTTTATAGGATCATTGGGGTTTATTAGTAACGAGCTTCACTACCCAGCTTCGCCCGGGACTTGGATTCTTGTCTTGGATTACTTTCATATTCCCTTATATTTCACTGAAAAACCCTGATAAAAATTTATGCCTGCATGAAAAAAAAGCCGAAACAAATCAATTTACCTAAATCGGATGTTTTCACTCAATTCAACCTTAACCTACTTCTACGTGAGGTCGATTTTGCCACTCGGAAAGGAATGACATGGCAAGCTGAAAATAGTGGCGTTCACTTACAAATGCCAGACAGCATAAACTGTGCAAATTTCATGACGCCAGAGCTCAGCGTTGGAGAATTTTTGCTGCTTCACACAAACATGTAATTTCTGCTTCATATTTAAGATAGCAGTTGTACCCGTTCTTCGCACTCCGAGAAGACAATGGCTTCATCGGCCAGGAGCGAAGCGCCACCTAAAATCTCCCGGCCCGCTGTGAACAGCTCTAGAAGTATGGCGCGCAAAGAGCCATATGGTAGGGGGGTAAGCATTGCAGAGCGCTTAACTCAGGTGTGATGCGGGTTGACGCCACACACTTCATGGTCATTTCCGCCCCCCCCCCCCCAAAATACCAAAGTCAATTTTTATATGTTTTACATTGTGTACAGTATGGAACCTACCCACGTCAAAATTCAAGTGTGTAGCATGTTAGGAAGTATGCTGAACATTTCGAACAGACACACGTATCAGCATTTTGCGACCCCCACTGCCACCGTGTGGCATATTATTACGTGCCAGGGACTCTATGAGAGGACAACAATTCGAATCCATATTTCGCAATAAGTAACGGAAAAGCATTTACAAGCGACTCACAGAATTGTGCGCAGTTGCGTATACAGTACACGACTTCCCTGAAGGCAAACACCTTCAGCGAGCGCGATGCCGACCACCTAACAACTCCTATCATTTTTCATTGCTGGAGGGGTTGCCTCCCCTACCTGAAAATCCTGGCTCCGCCTCTGAGTGTGTGACAGTATCAAGTTTGTATTTGCAGTAAAGTCTATTGAGCACGGAGATTACATGAAAACAGTAGTTTATTTTTGTTTTCCTCTGGAACTCTGTAAGAATAGAGTCAGGAAGTTATCACAGCACACATGCAGCTGAAGTAGGAACTGTTCATCCCAGCATTCAAGAACATCTGTGCCTGGCTTCATACCTAAGTTGCGATTGGACATTAATTTATGCATTTCTGCATAACACAAATAGTACTATTTTCAATACCCTTTGCTATGTCAGTGATTTAGCTTTCATAAATATTTATTTTGAAGCCAGACAGCCGAAATTGTGTTCTTGTAGTTTTTGGTTAACATTCATTTTGAAGATACGAGGGCTTATAGGCATGTTTATGACCATTTGCCCTCTCATTGTGTGCCATTACAGCCCGTGTGATGAATTTGGGACACTTTTTCACTATATCACGAATATATGAATAAGTATAGACATGTAAGTCACGTGTTACTGTGTGTATATGCATTCCTCTGTGCATCGATACTGACGTGTAGATGTTGTGGATATACTTTTTTTCTGTCTGCAGCTGTCGCTTCCTCTGCAGAATTGGTCTGATGGAGCAAAGGCACTCGGCGCCGCTCGGTTCGACAAGGCAACAATGCGACCAGTGTGCATATAGCACGGATCGTACTGGAAATTTGACACGGCACCAGAGAACTCACACAGGAGAGAAACCCTTCAAGTGCAGTGTGTGTGGGAAGGCGTTTGCACTTTCATTTACTCTTGTAAAACACCAGATAACACACACGGGAGAGAAACCCTTCAAGTGCAGTGTGTGTGGGAAGGCGTTTGCACATTCATCTGCTCTTGTAGAACACCAGAGAACACATACGGGAGAGAAACCCTTCAAGTGCAGTGTGTGTGGGAAGGCGTTTACACTTTCATCTACTCTTGTAACACACCAGAGAACACACACGGGAGAGAAACCCTTCAAGTGCAGTGTGTGTGGGAAGGCGTTTACACTTTCATCTACTCTTGTAACACACCAGAGAACACACACGGGAGAGAAACCCTTCAAGTGCAGTGTGTGTGGGAAGGCGTTTGCACAGTCATCTGCTCTTGTAGCACACCAGAGAACACATACGGGAGAGAAACCCTTCAAGTGCAGTGTGTGTGGGAAGGCGTTTGCACAGTTATCTGCTCTTGTAACACACCAGAGAACACACACGGGAGAGAAACCCTTCAAGTGCAGTGTGTGTGGGAAGGCGTTTGCACATTCATCTCTTCTTGTAGCACACCAGAGAACACACACGGGAGAGAAACCCTTCAAGTGCAGTGTGTGTGGGAAGGCGTTTGCACGTTCATCTGCTCGTGTAGAACATCAGAGAACACACACGGGAGATAAACCCTTCAAGTGCAGTGTGTGTGGGAAGGCGTTTGCACGTTCATCTGCTCTTGTAATACACCAGAGAACACACACGGGAGAGAAACCCTTCAAGTGCAGTGTGTGTAGGAAGGCGTTTACACTTTCATATACTCTTGTAACACACCAGAGAACACACATGGGAGATAAACCCTTCAAGCGCAGTGTGTGTGGGAAGGCGTTTGCACAGTCATCTGCTCTTGTAGAACACCAGAGAACACACACGGGAGAGAAACTCTTCAGGTGCACTCTGTGCGGGAAGGCGTTTGCACGTAAACCAAATCTTCAAAGACACCAGAGAACACACAAGCATCAGAAGATCCACAAGGAGTGGAGTCTGAAATCGGCTTGTGAAAGTCAAAGTGCCACAATGAGCCCATCCCTCATGAAACAAGAACCGGAAGAAAATCCCAGCTTGGACACTTTTAAAAGTATCAAGGTGAAATATGAAGCGGTGAAGGTGAAATGTGAAGTGATGGTGAAGAGCGAAGAAGTGAAGGTAAAATGTGATGAAGATTCAACTCCAAAATTGGACTGCACATCGATGGAGGCAACGTGAAGCAGGAGGAGAATTCTGACTGCGAGGCAGAGCGAGGCAACTCCAAGCAGTTTGTGGAAGTGGAGGTGTGGGTGGACTTCCGAGACAATACAAAGTCAAATGGAGGCTTGGTAGATCTGTAATCTTGAGACGATGTCGCTCCAATAGATGCACCTTTATCACAGGCCTTTAATGGCAAGAATGTGATGTTGAACACTCAATTCCTAGGTTCAACCTGCATTGTATGAGCGGTCAGTCTTTGTTGACCTGTGGGTTGGGTAGATCTCTAACCAGGAGCGAGAGCCTAAAAGCTCCCAATCATTCACGATGTTATCAATTGCATTTATATGGTGCTTTCTTAATCGCCTCTGGCAATTCGGAGTTTTGTATTGTATCTCATTTCAAACAATCAAGAGCATCCCCAAGTAGCAGCTGCCCCTGTGTGGCACAAGGTAGTGGCCCTGCACCGGCCTGCATGTGGACAAGAGCCTGTCAGTAGGGGGCGATGGTTGATGTGGCATCTCAGTTGTGTAGTTTGTAGGTAATGTTTAGAATTTGCTAAATTTTGACCCAGACGCCAGCATGCAATGGCCTACTCGTTTTTAATGGCGCAATAGTATGTTGGACACTTACGCAGATGGTGGTAATTTTTTTTACACGCTTTTACTTAACTCACTCTGTCGTATCCTCAAATCTTGTAACTAAATTTTAACCCACTTCCCAATGTCGTATAGACTGCAAACTTGGTATACCAATGTCATACTGATGACAATACTATAATGTATCATTTAAAATAAAAAAATATATATTTTAAACGATCTTTTTTCTAGGTTATGTTTCGGATTTGGTCTAGTTATACGCTTTTGTCCACGCTCAACTCACTTTGGCTGTAAATCACCACGGTCCCTTAGTTATGGCTTAGGGACCACTTCCTGGAGTCGCGGAGTTCTGCCATTAGTCGTACGGTACATTTCATTAAAACGTGTTTTAAAAAAAGTATTTTACAATATTACTTATTGTGTTGTTAATGGCTTGGTGGAGACACGGGGCCTGTGGAGCGTGGAAAGTGGGTCGTGTAGAGCCAAACGTGGCTTGCCGAGGGCGGGGCTTGAGGATGGAGGGGGGGCACGGGGAGAGGGGCAGCTCGGAGTTGGCCGGGGGGAGGTGCGGGGAGACACGGGGATTCATGGGATGACAGCTCGGCAGTGCTGGCTGCTGTGCTGGGTGGTGCTGTGTTAAGTGTTGCGTGATGCCACAGCAATGAAGCAGCTCTGCCGGCGCTGCTCCCCTCGCAACCCTTCACACGAACGCACAGACGTACCCCCACGTAGGACCTCGTGGGAGGGTCCTCGGCGCTGGGTTTTCACCCGAGAACCCCCCCTCATGGGAGGTCTCATGGTTTCCCAGCGCTGGGGAATTGGCGGATCCTCCCCAGGCCGAATGGCACTGCGGCTCTGTGAATTAAATTAAAATATACAAACACAGAGACAATTTAAACCGAGAAGATGGATTCTGGCTTAGCAATCATTGGAAGGACGTAATAAACCATTTCGGATCTTAACTGATTGTGTTCACGTTTACGGTGACTTTCAGACCGCGTTCCACTCACTGGCATTGTATTCTCCGCAGGGAATGGATTCTTTGCTCCGCTGCAAGTTTCCTCCCACGACTCACCCATTGACACGACGGTCAATGGTACAGCGTATAATAACAAATAGTATAACATTTATATGCTTAATACAATGTACAAAGTAATATATAGTATCGTAATTGTTAGTAAATATATAGCAGTGTGATACACATTAGGGTGGGTAGAATAATACATAGTGTTATATGGTTTATAGCAATACAGTATATAATTTAACGTTGGGTTTGTCTATGGAGTATATAGTACGGTGTAGACTCGTGTGATGTAAGAGAATAAAGTTTAGATGGAAGCAAATTATATAATTTTTACGACGTAGAATTGTAATGTAGTACTTACTGTTAGTAACTCAGCTTATTGTAGAGTATAGTAAGTATACTGATGATACTATGTAGTTTATACTTTAGTTGTTTACGTGTTGGTTTTAGTTACTGCAGCTACATACTATTAACACTCCCCTTTATTAATGCTACCCTATCCCCTCCCTTTGATGCTGAATTAGTACTATTCACATACCTGCATTTCCCATATCCTCTCCCTTTGATGCTGTTAATCCTGCATAATGCACATGCATATGTAGTACTAATCACATTCCTGCATGTCCCATAAATATTCTAAATTCCTCTTGATATGCAAAGTCCTTTGTCAAGGCGCCCAGCTTATATATATGCTCCAAGCTCGTGTGCTGTTTCATTCAGACGCTGTCGCCTCGACAGACCTGGTTTTCACCTGAGGACGGCTGCTTGCGTTGTGGCCGAAACGTCGTGAGAATTATTTTATTATGTTTTATTTTTATTATTTTATTACTTCCCTTCTATGGGCCATGTTAAGAAATAGGGAACGAGTTCCATACTGTTAACATGGGGCCATGTTAAGAGATGGGGAACCGGTTCCCATAGGAAATCAATGGGCCATTTTAAGAGATAGCGAACCGGTTCCCATTAGAAGTTTATGGGCAAATTTTATTATTATTTTATTGTTTTCTTCTACGTGACTTTACCGAAAGAACCAAGAATATTTATGCGCAATGTTAAGAGATGTTCCCTATCTATAAACACTGGGCCATAGGAAGTTGTTGGGCCATGTTTAGAAATAGAGAACCGGTTCCCATAGGAAGTCTATGGGCAATGTTAAGAGATGGGGAACCGGTTCCCAAACGTCATTAATAGTAAAGACCTCATGAATATTCATGAGGTCGTCGTCTTCCTCACCACCGACATCGCCACTTGCCGCCTGCAATGGCGGGCGAGCTGCCTGACCCGCTTCATTCTTCGTCTTGGCCGCCTCCTCCAACGACAGCGACGGGAGTAGCAGCGACGAGGAGGAGGAGGAGGGTGGACGAGGTGGACGAGGAGGAGGTGCAGGAGGAGGCGGTGGCGGTGGAGCGAAACGGCTCTGCACGGAGCAGAGGGAGGTGGTGGTGATGGTGGTGGAGGTACACAGAGCGGTGGTGCAGTGGTTAGCGCACTGTGTGTGAGTNGGGAGTGGTGGTGCAGTGGTTAGCGCACTGAGTGGGAGTGGTGGTGCAGTGGTTAGAGCACTGTGTGTGAGTGGGAGTGGTGGTGCAGTGGTTAGAGCACTGTGTGAGTGGGAGTGGTGGTGCAGTGGTTAGCGCACTGTGGAGTGGGGTGCAGTGGTTGCGCACTGTGTGAGTGGAGAGTGGTGGTACAGTGGTTAGCACACTGTATGTGAGTGGGGAGTGGTGGTGCAGTGGTTAGCGCACTGTGTGTGTGTGTGTGTGGGGAGTGGTGGTGCAGTGGTTAGCGCACTGTGTGAGTGGGGAGTGGTGGTCCAGTGGTTAGCACACTGTGTGAGTGGGGAGTGGTGGTGCAGTGTTAGCGCACTGTGTGAGTGGGGAGTGGTGGTGCAGTGGTTAGCGCACTGTGTGTGAGTGAGTGGTGGTGCAGTGGTTAGCACACTGTGTGAGTGGGGAGTGGTGGTGCAGTGGTTAGCGCACTGTGTGAGTGGGGAGTGGTGGTGCAGTGGTTAGCACACTGTATGTGAGTGGGGAGTGGTGGTGCAGTGGTTAGCGCACTGTGAGTGGGGAGTGGTGGTGCAGTGGTTAGAGCACTGTGAGTGGGGAGTGGTGGTGCAGTGGTTAGCGCACTGTGTGAGTGGGGAGTGGGGGTGCAGTGGTTAGCGCACTGTGTGTGTGAGTGGGGAGTGGTGGTGCAGTGGTTAGCGCACTGTGTGAGTGGGGAGTGGTGGTGCAGTGGTTAGCGCACTGTGTGAGTGGGGAGTGGTGGTGTAGTGGTTAGCGCACTGTGTGAGTGGGGAGTGGTGGTGCAGTGGTTAGTGCACTGTGTATGTGATGGGGAGTGGTGGTGCAGTGGTTAGCGCACTGTGTGTGAGTGGGGAGTGGTGGTGCAGTGGTTAGCACACTGTGTGAGTGGGGAGTGGTGGTGCAGTGGTTAGCGCAGTGTGTGAGTGGGGAGTGGTGGTGCAGTGGTTAGAGCAGTGTGTGAGTGGGGAGTGGTGGTGCAGTGGTTAGCGCACTGTGTGAGTGGGGAGTGGGGTGCAGTGGTTAGCGCACTGTGTGTGTGGGAGTGGTGGTGCAGTGGTTAGCGCACTGTGGGTGGTGGTGCAGTGGTTAGCGCAGTGGGGAGTGGTGGTGCAGTGGTTAGCGCACNGTGTGAGTGGGGAGTGGTGGTGTAGTGGTTAGCGCACTGTGTGAGTGGGGAGTGGTGGTGCAGTGGTTAGTGCACTGTGTGAGTGGAGAGTGGTGGTTAGTGCACACTGTATGTGAATGGGGAGTGGTGGTGCAGTGGTTAGCGCAGTGTGGGAGTGGGGTGCATTGGTTAGCGCACTGTGTGTGTGAGTGGGAGTGGTGGTGCAGTGGTTAGCACACTGTATGTGAGTGGGAGTGGTGGTGCAGTGGTTAGCGCAGTGTGTGAGTGGGGAGTGGTGGTGCAGTGGTTAGAGCAGTGTGTGAGTGGGGAGTGGTGGTGCAGTGGTTAGCGCACTGTGGGAGTGGGGGTGCAGTGGTTAGCGCACNGTGTGTGAGTGGAGAGTGGTGGTACAGTGGTTAGCACACTGTATGTGAGTGGGGAGTGGTGGTGCAGTGGTTAGCGCACTGTGTGTGTGTGTGTGAGGAGTGGTGGTGCAGTGGTTAGCGCACTGTGTGTGAGTGGGGAGTGGTGGTCCAGTGGTTAGCACACTGTGTGAGTGGGAGTGGTGGTGCAGTAGTTAGCGCACTGTGTGAGTGGGGAGTGGTGGTGCAGTGGTTAGCACACTGTATGTGAGTGGGGAGTGGTGGTGCAGTGGTTAGCGCACTGTGGGAGTGGTGGTGCAGTGGTTAGCACACTGTATGTGAGTGGGGAGTGGTGGTGCAGTGGTTAGCGCACTGTGTGTGAGTGGGGAGTGGTGGTGCAGTGGTTAGCGCACTGTGGGAGTNGGGGTGCAGTGGTTAGCGCACTGTGTGTGTGAGTGGGGAGTGGTGGTGCAGTGGTTAGCGCACTGTGTGGGGGAGTGGTGGTGCAGTGGTTAGCGCACTGTGTGAGTGGGGAGTGGTGGTGTAGTGGTTAGCGCACTGTGTGAGTGGGGAGTGGTGGTGCAGTGGTTAGCACTGTGTATGTGAATGGGAGTGGTGGTGCAGTGGTTAGCGCACTGTGTTGGGGAGTGGTGGTGCAGTGGTTAGCACACTGTAGGGAGTGGTGGTGCAGTGGTTAGCGCAGTGTGTGAGTGGGGAGTGGTGGTGCAGTGGTTAGAGCAGTGTGTGAGTGGGGAGTGGTGGTGCAGTGGTTAGCGCACTGTGGGAGTGGGGTGCAGTGGTTAGCGCACTGTGTGTGTGTGTGGGGAGTGGTGGTGCAGTGGTTAGCGCACTGTGGGAGTGGTGGTGCAGTGGTTAGCGCACTGTGTGTGAGTGGGGAGTGGTGGTGCAGTGGTTAGCGCACTGTGTGAGTGGGAGTGGTGGTGTAGTGGTTAGCGCACTGTGTGAGTGGGGAGTGGTGGTGCAGTGGTTAGTGCACTGTGTATGTGAGTGGAGAGTGGTGGTATAGTGCACACTGTATGTGTGGGGAGTGGTGGTGCAGTGGTTAGCGCACTGTGTGTGTGTGTGAGTGGGGAGTGGTGGTGCATTGGTTAGCGCACTGTGTGTGTGAGTGGGGAGTGGTGGTGCAGTGGTTAGCACACTGTATGTGAGTGGGGAGTGGTGGTGCAGTGGTTAGCGCAGTGTGTGAGTGGGAGTGGTGGTGCAGTGGTTAGAGCACTGTGTGTGAGTGGGGAGTGGTGGTGCAGTGGTTAGCGCACTGTGGGAGTGGGGGTGCAGTGGTTAGCGCAGTGTGTGAGTGGGGAGTGGTGGTGCAGTGGTTAGAGCACTGTGTGTGAGTGGGGAGTGGTGGTGCAGTGGTTAGCGCACTGTGGGAGTGGGGGTGCAGTGGTTAGCGCACTGTGTGTGAGTGGGGAGTGGTGGTGCAGTGGTTAGTGCACTGTGTGTGAGTGGAGAGTGGTGGTACAGTGGTTAGCACACTGTATGTGAGTGGGAGTGGTGGTGCAGTGGTTAGCGCACGGTGTGTGTGTGAGTGGGGAGTGGTGGTGTAGTGGTTAGCGCACTGTGTGTGAGTGGGGAGTGGTGGTGCAGTGGTTAGCACACTGTGTGAGTGGGGAGTGGTGGTACAGTGGTTAGCGCACTGTGTGTGTGTGTGAGTGGGGAGTGGTGGTGCAGTGGTCAGCACACTGTGTGAGTGGGGAGTGGTGGTGTAGTGGTTAGCGCACTGTGTGTGTGAGTGGGGAGTGGTGGTGTAGTGGTTAGCGCACTGTGTGTGAGTGGGAGTGGTGGTGTAGTGGTTAGCGCACNGTGTGTGTGTGTGNGGAGTGGTGGTGCAGTGGTTAGCGCACTGTGTGTGTGTGGGGGAGTGGTGGTGCAGTGGTTAGCACAGTATGTGAGTNGGGAGTGGTGGTGCAGTGGTTAGTGCACTGTGTGTGAATGGGGAGTGGTGGTGCAGTGGTTAGCGCACTGTGGGAGTGGGGTGCAGTGGTTAGCGCACTGTGTGTGTGAGTGGGGAGTGGTGGTGCAGTGGTTAGCGCATTGTGTGTGTGTGAGTGGTGGTGCAGTGGTTAGCACACTGTATGTGAGTGGGGAGTGGTGGTGTAGTGGTTAGCGCACTGTGTGTGTGTGGGGAGTGGTGGTGTAGTGGTTAGCGCACTGTGTGTGAGTGGGGAGTGGTGGTGTAGTGGTTAGCGCACTGTGTGTGTGGGGAGTGGTGGTGCAGTGGTTAGAGCACTGTGTGAGTGGGGAGTGGTGGTGCAGTGGTTAGCGCACTGTGGGAGTGGTGGTGTAGTGGTTAGCGCACTGTGTGTGAGTGGGAGTGGTGGTGCAGTGGTTAGTGCAGTATGTGAGTGGGGAGTGGTGGTGCAGTGGTTAGCGCACTGTGTGAGTGGGGAGTGGTGGTGCAGTGGTTAGCACACTGTGTGAGTGGGGAGTGGTGGTGCAGTGGTTTGCGCACTGTGTGAGTGGGGAGTGGTGGTGCAGTGGTTAGCACACTGTATGTGAGTGGGGAGTGGTGGTGTAGTGGTTAGCGCACTGTGGGAGTGGGGTGCAGTGGTTAGCGCACTGTGTGAGTGGGGAGTGGTGGTGCAGTGGTTAGCGCACTGTGTGAGTGGGGGTGCAGTGGTTAGCGCACTGTGTGAGTGGTGGTGCAGTGGTTAGCGCACTGTGTGAGTGGGGAGTGGTGGTGCAGTGGTTAGCGCACTGTATGAGTGGGGAGTGGTGGCGCAGTGGTTAGCGCACTGTGTGTGTGTGAGTGGGGAGTGGTGGTGCAGTGGTTAGCACACTGTGTGTGAGTGGGAGTGGGGTGGAGTGGTTAGCGCACTGTGTGTGTGAGTGGGGAGTGGTGATGCAGTGGTTAGCACAGTGTGGGAGTGGTGGTGCAGTGGTTAGCGCAGTGTGTGTGTGGGGAGTGGTGGTGCAGTGGTTAGCGCAGTGTATGAGTGGGGAGTGGTGGTGCAGTGGTTAGCGCAGTGTGTGTGTGGGGAGTGGTGGTGCAGTGGTTAGCGCACTGTGTGAGTAGGGAGTGTGGTGCAGTGGTTAGCGCACNGTGTGTGAATGGGGAGTGGTGGTGCAGTGGTTAGCGCACTGTGTGTGTGAGTGGAGAGTGGTTGTGCAGTGGTTAGCGCACTGTGTGTGTGAGTGGAGAGTGGTGGTGCAGTGGCTAGCGCACTGTGTGAGTGGGGAGTGGTGTGCAGTGGTTAGCACAGTGTGTGAGTGGGAGCGGTGGTGCAGTGGTTAGCGCACTGTGTGAGTGGTGGTGCAGTGGTTAGCGCACTGTGGGGAGTGGTGGTGCAGTGGTTAGCGCACTGCATTGAGTGGGAGTGGTGGTGCAGTGGTTAGAGCACTGTGTGTGTGTGTGAGTGGGGAGTGGTGGTGCAGTGGTGAGCGCACTGTGTATGTGACTAACAGCAATTGCTCCTATGTATATGTGTCTATTTGTGTGTGCTGAGTGTCTGTTTGTGTCTGTCTGTGTCTACGAGCGAGGAATGGTGGTGGTGGTTGCTTATGCCCCCACCGAAGATGAACACGGATGCACGCAAGGCCAATGAGTCAGATGCCTTCTTTGACCTGTCACAGATGCAAGCTAAAGTGGCCCCTCGGGATAGAGTCATCTTGACTTCAATGCCCGAGTTGATCATGATGCTGGCACCTGGTCGGGAGTGATTGGAAGGCATAGGCCAGACCAGCTCAATAACAACTGTAGGAGGCTACTAGACTTTGGTGCGGCCCATGGGCTTGTAATTACCAACATGCTTTTCTGGCATCGGTGCATCCACACAACATTATGGATGCATGCTGGGTCCAAGCAAATAACATTTATTGGACTAGGTACTGATGGAACAGCAGATGCGGGTCCATGTCCTTGACACCAGGACCTACCGTGGAGCTGATCTGCCCACTGATCATCGGCTTGTCATCTGTAAGATGCACCTGCCATTCTTCCACTCCGGTTGTGGGTGTACACCCAGGGCCCCATTCAAACCCTTAGTGGACTGGTCTCAGCTAGCTGATGAAAGTTGCAAGCGGGAATTTCATAATAGCTTGCAGCTGGGATTGGCATCGTCCCCCACTCCTCCTGATGCGAGGGTAAATGGGCGAGGTTTAGGACTGTGGCTCATGCAGCTGGAATGGCTGCTTTGGGTACACGAATCAGACCTCCCCAGAGACCCTGGCTGACATGAGGTGTACAAGCTGGCTGAGAAAAAGCGACAGGCCCACTCTCATCGGCTACAGCATCCCACGTCGGAGAATGAGGATCGCAGCCTTCGTTCTGAGGTTCGGAGAGCCATGAGGCGTTGCAGATGTAGAGGTGTAATTGCGCATGGCTACGAATGTTGAGGTGTGATTATGCATGGCCACGGATGGCCAACAAACACAAGGGGCGGGGTTACGGCCGTACACAAGGGTGGCGCTAGCACCGACGTCCGCATGTGTATCCCCCACGGGCCCCCCCTCGGGGGCGAGTCCTATAAAAGGTGATGAGCTCGAGGGCTCGAGGTCGGGACTCAGCTTTAACCAGAGAAGACGGAAGACCAGCTAGTGTAGGCCCAGAGCTCCCCTGGCTCGCTGTCCTTATAAGGGCCGACCAGGGCAAGCCGGTGGCGTGGCCCCGAGAGCCCAGACGAAGCTGGTCTGGTGACTCAGGGAGCCGGGATCCCAGCTTAACCAAGCTGGGACAGATAGCCTCCCCTAGTCCCGTAGCGGAGGAATTGGTATAGGTTAGAGGGGTTAGCTGTCGAGAATCCCTGTAGCCAAGTGACCTGTACAACTGTGTTGGTGTAATAAATAAGTGTGCCTCCGATCCTGTCGTCAAGCCTCCATATATACTTACCACATCTGGGGTCAGAAGTAAACGTCCAACGATGGACACACGAGGGACGACACGTACCAGGGAGTCGGAGATGGAAGACGCCGCGGCCGATTCTCCACCAGTGATGGCCGGGGTCGAATCGGAGCAGCCGGGGCCGAGTACGCCCGCGCCGCTACGACAGGAGGAGGGGGATGCGTCGGCCGAGGGACTCCGGCTGGCCCACTCCCGCCTGGCGGACCTGCTCTACGCCGCGGCCGCCGCGTTGGAGGAGATCACGCGGCTGGGGCTGGAGGAGCAGCGCGGGTCGACGACGGCAGCCGGCGCGGGGCGACGTTTCCCGCCACCCCGACGCGGCTCGCGGTCAAATTTCCCGCCATCTCTACAGTACGAGCGGAGGGCGGGGCCGGCCCGCGTCACGTGTCTGCTGAGCGCCAAGCACAAGCCGTGACATCATCAACGCCGGCCGGCGCGTCAACATCAGAGCGACCGGCGATGTCATGTGCACGGCCCGCCCACACTGTATCATCGGCGGGGAGCGACGGAGAGCGTTCTGCGGCCACGGACGCCGCCTTACAACAGCGTCTGCCGCCTCTTAAAGAATTTGTCGGCGCTGACGGAGACTGGGGCGGCTTCAAGAGGCGGTTCATCGCTCATCAAGAGATGGCGAACTGGTCGGACGCCGAGGCTCTACGCGCGCTGCCAGCGATGCTGGACAACGACGCCCTGGCTACCCTCACCTCGGCGCCGAGGGAAAAGCGCGCCACTCTACACCTGGCGTTGCAGCTGCTGTCAGCCGTCTATGGGCCGCCTTCGGACTGCAGGCAGCTGTTCCACGATCGGAGTCGGGGCGCCAACGAGTCACCCCTGGCCTTCCTGACGGCTCTCCTGGCTCTGGCAAAGGCTGCTTTCCCAAGGATGGACGAGGAAGGAGTGGATGCCATGGTGGCTGAGAAGCTGCTGCTACTCGCTGACGAGCTGGACGTCAACGTCCTGGCTCAGGACGACGCGGAGATGTCGTCCCTGCTGGTCGCGCGCCACATCCACGGGGGCTTGCGGTCCCTGCGTCGGAAGGCGGCAAAGGGGGCGGCCGGCCATGCCATGGCGACCACCGCCCTCCCATCGGAGGAGGTCTGCGGGGTGGAGCGGCGAGGGGAATGGAGATCGGCGGCACCGCAGGCTCGGAATGGACCGAGCCGCCAGGAGCAGCCCAGGTCATCTGGGGCGCTCACACGCTGCTACAACTGTGGCCTGCAAGGCCACGTTGCGTCTGGATGCCGGGCTCCCCGTCAGCGCGGGGCGACACCTCGTCAGGACGCCACGCCGTCTCCTCCCAAGCTCCAGCAGAGAAATACGGTGAGTCGCGGCACCTCACACGTTTGGCCCACACACACATCCGACACATACTCACGCGCTCAACTAAACGGGGCTCCAAATTCCCCGTCCGTCGCGCGCGATTGTTCGGTAATGCGGCGAGCGCTCCAACCGGGTCAGTGGTCGGAGCTCGCCCATCGTGTCGTTGCTGCGTCGGCGGGATCATCGGTCGTGGTCGGTCACATTGATGGGGTAGAGGTGCGGATTTTAATTGACACAGGGGCATCGGCGACCATTATATCTGATTTAATTTATAACATCCTTCCCGTTCAAAGTCGTCCCTTGCTTCCTGTTGACGTGCCGTGCTATGCCGCTAACGGAGGCTCTCTGGGCATTATTGGCCAAATCCGCGCCACTATCTGCATTGGGGACATTAAATTATCCGGCCCTGTTTTGGTTTCATCCTCACTCGCGGTTCCGTGCCTGTTGGGGACGGATTTTCTGGCCAAAATGCCCATCCGTATCCTTATTGACCAAGGGTGCATTGAGCTCCCATCGGGCCGACGCGTTACATTTCTGTCCTCCCCCACCACGGAGCGTCGGGCGTTTGCCACCGTGCAGGCGCTCGTCACAAAAACGGTGCGCGTGCCTCCGGGGGCTCAGATGCTCGTCCCTCTTAGGTTGCGTCGGTCGTTTGATGCAGGGGTTGCGGATCGGGGGGTCTTGTTGGGTCCATCTCGGGCCGGGGTCAATGGACCCGATTTGCTCGCGGCTCAGACTATGGTGAGAGGGATGGGGACCCCTTCATTGCAGTCCTTAATGTGGGATCGCGAACGGCCGTGGTTCCTCAAGGGACCGTGCTTGCACACGCAACGCCGGTGCCCTATGAGGAACCACTCGTGGGTCAGGTATCCACCGATCCTCCGTCGCGACCGCATTCGGACTCTGATGACGGATGGCTGGATGCGCTTTGCGCGGGTTCAGTGGACCTGTCTGACTCGCAGCGCGCGCAGCTGCGAGTTCTCCTGAGCGAATTTGCTGACGTTTTTAGTCAACACAAATTTGATATTGGTTGTACAAAATTGCTGCGGCACCATATTGACACGGGTGACAGCGCGCCGATCCGCCAAAATCCCTTTCGGTTGAGTCCCGCCGAAAAGGATCATGTCAAATCGGCTGTTGATGACATGCTAGCCGCCGATATCATTTCCCTTCCACCAGCCCGTGGGCGCGCCGATCGTTTTGGTGAAAAAACACGACGGCTCACTGAGATTTTGTGTTGACTTTCGGCGTCTCAACAAAATCTCTGTGGCAGATGCGTACCCGCTTCCTCGGATGGATGAGTCGCTCGACGCCTTGGCCGGTGCGCGATTCTTTTCCACCCTTGATTGCTATCTGGATTCTGGCAGCTTCCTCTGGATGACGAATCGAAACCTAAGACTGCTTTTCGTACACCGCAGGGCCTCTTCCAATTTAACCGTTTGCCGATGGGTTTACATTCTGCGCCGGCAACTTTTCAGCGGTTAATGGAATTGGTCTTGGCAGGTTTGCAATGGGATTCGTGTTTGATTTACTTAGACGATGTCATCGTCTTTAGCAAATCCTTCGAGGAACACCTCCAGAGGTTGCGTGCTGTTTTTCTCAAAATGCGGGCTGCCAATTTGAAATTTAAACCACAGAAGTGCCATTTACTCCGCGAATCGGTGCGATATTTGGGTCACATTGTTGGGCGCTCGGGATATCCACTGATCCCGCCAAAACGGAATGCGTCAGCTCCTGGCCGACTCCCACCTCTGTGGGAGAGGTCAGGAGTTTCATTGGTTCGCGTCGTATTATCGGCGATTTGTGGCTGACTTCGCTACGATTGCGAAACCATTGCATGCCTTGACGTCCAAGGGAGTCAGGTTTCATTGGGGGCCGGAGGAGGAGGCTGCTTTTCGCGCCCTCAGAAATGCTTTGGTGGGAGCTCCGCCGTTGAATTACCCGGATTTTCACAACCCTTCTTGCTCGATACTGACGCAAGTAACACGGGCATCGGGGTGTGCTGTCCCAGCTCATCGGGGGCGTAGAGCATGTGGTGGCTTACGGTAGTCGGGTACTGTCTCCAGCCGAACAGCGGTACTGCGTTACCCGTCGGGAATTATTGGCCATTGTTTATTTCATTCAGCAGTACCGCCCGTATCTGTACGGTCGGCGGTTCACCGTCCGTACAGATCATGCGGCCCTACAGTACGCCCTGCGGGTTCAACAACCATCGGGCCAGTTGTCTCGATGGTTGGAGATCCTCCAAGACTATGACTTTGTCACCACATATCGTAAGGGTGTCGCCACACGAACGCTGACGCCCTGTCACGATTGCCACCCACTTCGGAGTGCGCGTGCCTGTTGGGTTCGGGGCGTTGTAGGCCCTCGAACGTCACCACCGATTCGGTCCTCGTGGCCGCTACCGATGCACCTTCGGCTTCGGGTCCTATCGAGCAAGAAGGGAGGGATTCGTTGCTGGGGTTGCCGGTCGCGGAATGGGGACGCCTCCAAATGGAGACACCTCCCTCCTCGCTTTGCGCCGTCGCGTCGGGGGGCTGGTCAGGGGTGGAAAACGTTGACTCGTGGGGTTGTTCCAGGGTCTTTTGATGCACTGGGATGGAAAAACCCGGCGCCAGCGGCTTGTGGTGCCTGCTGCTTTAAGGGGTAAGGTGGTATGGGCTGTTCATGAGCGGCTTCTGCACTTGGGGGTTCACAAGACCTTTGCCACGCTCCAGCTGGATTTCTTCTGGCCGGGCATGGAAAAGGACGTGGGGGATCTCTTGGGGTCATGCACGCAATGCGCGCAGAGGAAGCCGCCTGCGAGGGGGTCCAACCCTCCGCTGCAGTCCATNAAAGTTTCCCGGGTTAACGAGCTCGTCGCTCTGGACATACTTGGGCCATTTCCCGCTACGCCCAGGGGCAATAGGTATTTACTAACGGGGTTGAATACTTCACGAGATGGCCTATGGCCTGGCCCTGGCGAACCAGTCGGCAGCAGCCATCGCGGAGGCCTTTGTCCAGGGCTATGTCCTCGACAAAGGTGCTCCGGAACGGCTGCTTACTGACCAGGGTAGGAATTTTTCTGGTAAACTCCTACGTGAGGTGTGCGACCTCTTGGGTACGGAGAAGGTTCGGACCTCTCCGTATCACCCACAAACTGACGGGATGGTGGAACGGCTGCATCGGACCATCACGTCCATGCTGTCCAGCAGGTGTCGGTATCCCAGACGGATTGGGACCTCCGCATAGCCGGTGTGTTGCAGGCCTACAGAATGGCTCCTCATGCGGCCACCGGATTTTCCCCTTTCTTTTTAATGTATGGGCGCGAAGTTAACCCCCCTGTGGCGACCCAGCTGAAGCTCTCGGCGCTCCCGGCGAAGTCTAATTTGTCCGAACACATTAAATTCAACATCGCTAAATTGTCTGAGGCGCGGGAAGCGGCCGTGCAAAATTCTGAACTCCGCCAGAAGGCGAACGAGAGGCTTCGGTTGGGGCGGGTGCAGGTGGTCAAATGGGAACCAGGGGACAGGGCGTGGTTGCACTGTCCTCAGGTGCCGCTGGCAACCTCGTCGAAATTGGTACGGCCGTGGCGGGGGCCAGTGGAGGTCGTGCAGGTTTTGCGGCCGCAATGTGTTCGCGTCAAATGGGGGAGGCGCCGGTGGTATGTGCACCCCTCAAGGTTAAAACCATTTGTCGCGCCGCCCCGTGGTTCACACACACACACGCATGGCCAAACGTGTGAGGGTGTCGCCGACTCCCCGTCGTCGCTGCACTCGCCTAACCTGACGCAACTGTTCCGTCCCCAGGTGAAACAGGAGTGACGGGTCCACACCCACCAACCCCTCCCGGAGGGTCGGGGGTCACTCGGCAGCGACGCCTGACTCTCTTGCACCCGGACCGTCAACGACCGTCACTGAGCGTGCCAGGACGGGCCCTTGTGACGGGCCCGCCGCGCGGACGCGCGCCAAAACGCGCAGACTATTGTGAGGTCGGCCGTTGGGGGCCTTGCGGACAATGGGAGGGTGGCGTCCGGAGTGTGTATATATGTTGGTTTTGGGGTATTTATTCGGGGGGTGCGTCGGGTTATTTTTTTCTTCTCTCTCTCTCTCTCTCTTCCTGTTGTTGTTCTTGTTAAGGTTCTCTTGTTCTTGTTAAAAATTACGCGAGGCACACACACGGGTTTTTGTAAGGGATGCACCTTTATTATGATTTTTTTTGCAGCCAGGGACGGCTGCGAGCTGTACAGGGGGGGTGATGTAGAGGTGTAATTGCGCATGGCTACGAATGTTGAGGTGTGATTATGCATGGCCACGGATGGCCAACAAACACAAGGGGCGGGGTTACGGCCGTACACAAGGGTGGCGCTAGCACCGACGTCCGCATGTGTATCCCCCACGGGCCCCCCCTCGGGGCGAGTCCTATAAAAGGTGATGAGCTCGAGGGCTCGAGGTCGGGACTCAGCTTTAACCAGAGAAGACGGAAGACCAGCTAGTGTAGGCCCCAGAGCTCCCCTGGCTCGCTGTCCTTATAAGGGCCGACCAGGGCAAGCCGGTGGCGTGGCCCCGAGAGCCCAGACGAAGCTGGTCTGGTGACTCAGGGAGCCGGGATCCCAGCTTAACCAAGCTGGGACAGATAGCCTCCCCTAGTCCCGTAGCGGAGGAATTGGTATAGGTTAGAGGGTTAGCTGTCGAGAATCCCTGTAGCCAAGTGACCTGTACAACTGTGTTGGTGTAATAAATAAGTGTGCCTCCGATCCTGTCGTCAAGCCTCCATATATACTTACTACACAAGGATGGGTAGTGGTCACTGGTTGCTGAGGAGATGGAGTCTGCCTCAATGGCCCGCGATCACAAATCGCTCTTTAATTCCATCAAAAAGGTTACCTGCAGTGCCACACCTATTACCATAATTAGGGGAAAGAACAGTGATCCAATCTCTGACCCCCAGGAACAGGTTTGCAGATTTGCTGAGCATTTATGTGAGGTCCTGGGGGAGGGGACATCCCTCAGCCTGGATAACAATGTGGGAAAAAGTGGGATGACCCTGCCGAGGCTGCGTTGCCTCAAACATTGGAGGAAGTCACCCCCTGTGAGTGGCTGGCTGAGGTGCCATCTGTTGAGGAAGTACTGAAAGCGATCCAGAGTCTGAGACCAGGAAAAGCACCGGGCAGAGATGACGTGGCGTTTGTGCACAGACTGCCCTACATGACATCATAACAACAGTCTGGACTACTGGATGGGTTCCGCAGGACTGGAAGGATGCCCTGGTGGTCCCCCTCTTCAAGAAGGGGGACTGCACAGACTGTAACAACTACAAGGGCATCTCACTCAGTGTGCCGGGAAAGGTCCTGGCAATGATTATTCAACATCACCTTGCTAGGCACGCTGAGGAGAGGCTTGCGGAGCCCCAATGCGGTTTCAGGAAAGGGCGGTCCTGCACAGATGCCATATTTTCTGTCCGTCTGCTACAGCAGAGGTATAGGGAATTCCAACAAGACCTACATCTCTGCTTTATTGACCTGGTCAAGGCCTTTGATACCATCAGTAGGCCTGGGCTCTGGGTTGTTCTTCATGCTTTTGGAGTCCCTGACCCTCTGCTCACGATCATTAAGGACCTTCATGATGGTTTCCGGGCCCAGGTAAAACCACGTGGCTGGGAGTCGGAGCCATTCCCTGTACAACTTGGGGTGCGACAGGGATGTCCTCTGGCTCCCACATTATTTAACATCTATTTCGACCGCGTAGTTCGTGAAGCCTTCAATAGCTGTACCGGAGGAATTTCCATCTGGTACAGTACAATGGGAGGCTGATCGATGTCCGGTTGCGGTCAAGAGATGGCTCTCTATTGCTCAGCCATGTTATGTATGCCCATGATCTGGTAATTGCTGCTCACTCAGAGGAGTAGTTGGAGGTGCTGCTGCTGAACCTGGAGCTTGTCACTAAGAGGCCATGCCTTACCAACAGCCCCACCAAAACTAAGCACCTGCCTGGGTATTTTGTACCATTGGACACTCCACCCCCACAACTCCCAATTGGTGATAAGGCAGTTGTGAAGAGAGTGGAGAGTTTCCCATACCTGGGCAGTGTGCTCATGACCGGCATAGGTTTAACAACAGAGGTCTCACTCCGAATCAGTCGAGCGGCATTATCTTTTCATCGGTTGCATAATGCTGTGTGGAAGCTACCTGGTCTGTCGCTCCGCACGAAGCTTCATGTCTTCTCGACCACGGTCATTCCCTCCCTTCTCTACTCTTGCGAAACTTAGACCCCGCCGGTTAGAAACATTTAGGCTGGCCTGCCTACGATCCATCCTGGGTTTAACCAGGGTGGATTTCGTGAGGAGCTCACAAATCCTTGAAAGATCTGGACAAAATCCCATCGGTGAGCTCCAGCAGGCAAGGCTGCGTTGGCTGGGCCATGTAGCCCGCATGCCCAGCCACCGCATGTCTAAACAGATTTTGTTCAGCCGGATCGAGAGGGCGAAACGGGCGCGGCACGGGCTGGAGAAGAGATGGAGTCATAATCTAGATCTGAAGTTTTCGTGACTGATGGAGTGATGTGGTACAGGAGGATGTGGAGCTGAGTGGACTTGCCAATGACTAGTACCAGCGGTGTCAAGATCGGCCTCTGTGGAGGAGGCTCGTGAAGCACGCTACTGGGCAGTTGGAGGCAGTCGCCCTCCAACAACAACGGAGGGCGGAGGAGCAACGCTCACAACAACGAGCGGAGTGCCAGGTGGCTAAAGCACAGCAAGTTGGCACAGTAGCGGGCACATGTGGTGCGTCAGCCAGTCGTCTCAGTCAGTCGACCTGTGGCATCTGGGTCTGCCCCGTGACCTCCTACCAGCGGGCGTTTGACACTTCACGTGGCTTCAAGGTGCACATAGCCTGGCACAAGCATCGTGGTGATGTCACCGCCACTTAGTGGCGAATGGCGGTTGTTGTTGTTGTATGTGTCACTGTATGTGTGTGTGTCACCGTGTGTGTCTAGGCCGCCTCCCGTCACCCGCTGTGCTGTTGAGCCGCGTGCTGGAGCCGAGCTTCTTGCAGAACCCCTACAGGGGACACATCGACTGGGAGCGGCGGGCCGTCAAAGGGCCTGAGGAGGTGGGGTGGTGCACCTAGCCTGGTACCAGGGTATAGTGTAGTGTGTAGTGCAGTAGTTTTTTTAGTATAGTGCTTAGTATAGTGTATAGTGTAGTGTAGACACTCACCCAAACACTCACCCACCTACCCACTCATTCACTCACCCACTCACTCATCCACACACTCACCCACCTACTCACTCATTCACTCACACCCACCCACTCACTCATTCACTCACCCACACACTCACCCACCTACCCACTCACTCATTCACTCACCCACCCACCCACTCACTCATTCACCCACCCACCCACTCACCCACCCCCCTCTCCCCCCTACTAGCCCCCCCGAGAGTTCAAGCCGTGGCTCTCCACCGCCGCCCGTGCTCCGGCGGCGGCGGCGGCTTCCCCTGCCGCGGCCTCGGTGAAGCGGGCAGCCCCCACTGGGCCCGACCTGGCCGTGCGCTGGTCCCAGATGTACCGCGACGACGAGGAAGAGAAGGCCAAGGAGGCCGCCTCCTGCACCCGCACGGATGGATACGATGGTGGTGAGCACCGGGGCGGGTGGTGGTGGTGGTCGGTCGGTGGGTCGGTTGGTCTCGGAATGGCATTTGGCGTAGTGTACCGTGTAGTGTGTAAGTGTATAGTGGTGTAGTGTGTGGCATAGTGTGTAAGTGTATAGTGGTGTATTGTGTAGTGTATAGTGTAGTGTGTAAGTGTATAGTGGTGTCGTTTGTGGTGTAGTGTGTAAGTATATATTGGTGTAGTGTGTGGTGTAGTGTTCAGTGTAGTGTTTAATAGTGTAGTGCATAGTAGTGTAGTGTATATTAGTGTAGTTTATAGTGTAGTGTATTGTATAGTAGTGTGGTGTAGTGGATAGTAGTGTAGTTTATAGTGTAGTGTATATTAGTGTAGTTTATAGTGTAGTGTATAGTAGTGTGGTGTAGTGGATAGTAGTGTAGTTTATAGTGTAGTGTATAGTAGTGTAGTGGCAGTGGAGGGGCTTGTGTGCTCCATCCACCCGGCGGGGTCAACCCACGACGAGGTGGAGGTTCGCGCAGACGCTGGCAACGGCAAATCGACTTCTGTTCCACTCGCCAGCAAAATATTCGCGACCCGGAAACGTAAGACACAAAAGGGAACCGCGGCGAGTGCAAAGGTTCCGCAACGCATCGGCTAAAAAAGCCGAGAGAAAGAGAGCAAAAAAAAGTCTGTCGCGAGACGCAGCGGCGATGGCCGACAGAACAGGGAAGACAATGGCCACGGGCGAGCGCAGAGCCCCTCGAGCAAGTTGAGTAATTGAACGTGGAATTGCGGCGACCGAGCAACGGAGAGGTGAGGAAGAAGAACGCGTCGGAGGAGCCCCCTTCACGCCTAAAGACGACAGCGGAGCGGGAAGGGATGAGAGGACTCCTTCAAGAAATTCAGAGAGGTCGCTGGAAGGTCTTACCCCAGGAGTAGGTGGCCTTAAGAATGCCATTGGGAGGATATTCTGGAAGAATACGAAGACAAAGAAGAAGATGAAGAAGAAAGGAGAATTGTTAAGGAGAAGAAGAACACGAAAAATATGAAGGAGAAGGGAGAATACGAAGAAGAAGGAAAAATAATAAGATGTAGAAGAAGACGAACGAGGAGGAGAACGAGGAGGAGAAGAACGAGAAGTAGAAGGAGAAGAACGAGAAGATGAAGAAGGGAAAATAAGAAGATGGAGAAGGAGAAGACGAAGGAGAAGACGAAGAAGAATATGAAGAAGAGAGAATAGACAGGGATGCGGTATGCGGTATGCGGTAGACAAAAGGATTAACGAAACAATGTTGTGCGGGAAAGTACGAAAGAGAACCTCCTGCGACTGAGCATGAAGTGTGCTGGCTGAGCCCCGAAGGAGCAGCCAACGAACAACAGAGCCCCCGGGGGGGGGGGGGGGGGGTCAGTGGCAGACCCCATTGAGCTCAAGGAGGGGAGGGGCAGGAGATGAGGCTATTTTAAGATGCAGCCCACAGTTTAGTGCCAACAGATTTGGGTCCAGTGGCAAGTGGCCCAGAGGCCGGACGCGTTCAGCGTCATGTGTAAAATAAAGACCTCGGTCCATACGTAGTCTCGAAAAGGCTGTAGCATACTTTCCCAACAAAGTAGAACGCTGACATTTGGTACACACGGGTAGCTTTTACGTCACAAACAGGGATAAAAATATATCGGCTATCTATGTCTATAAATGAAGACCTTAATTTGTACGTAGTCTCAAACAGTTCTAGGTAGAACGCTGACATTTCGTACACACAGGTAGTTTGTAGGGACACAAACAATGGGAGAAAAATATTTCTTATATCTATATAAATTAAGACCTTAATCTGTATGTAGTCTAAAAAAACTGTAGAGTACTTCCCAACAAGATAAAAGCTGACCTTTGGTACACACAGGTAGCTTGTAGGGACACAAACAACAGGACACATCTATCTTATATCTATCTATATAAATACAGACCTTCATCTATACTTAGTCTCAAAAAGCTCTCGGTACTTCACAACAAGGTAGACAGCTGACATTTGGTACACACAGGTAGCTTTTGGTACACAAACAACAGGATTTATTCTTTGGTTCTTTCAGTAAAGTCACGTATAAAGATAAAATAATAAATTAAATAATAGCATACGACGTTTCTATTGCAACACAAGCAATCATCATCAGGTATAATGAAATAGCAACATAAAATCTAACCAGAAAACTATAGCCAGACATATAAGCAGATACATAGAGAGAGCAACACAGGTACAGAGAGGGGGATCGTCTCTTGGTGATATCTGTCTGCTTATATGTCTGTCTATAGTTTTCTGGTTAGATTTTATGTTGCTATTTCATTATACCTGATGATAATTGCTTGTGTTGCAATCGAAACGTCGTATGCTATTATTTAATTTATTATTTTATCTTTATACGTGACTTTACCGAAAGAACCAATTCCTGCCGTCACGAAAGCTCCAAAATTAAGATTAAACAACAGGATATTTTTGAAAGTCCGAGATTTTATTTTTTATTTAAGGTCCCCAAATCTCGATTTGAAGTGCCCTATAAACACGTTTGTGTGTGGTATCATTCAGAAACCATTCAAAATATAAGATTACGGGTTTTGTTTTGTTTAACAGAGCGTTAAACAGCAATTAAAATGAAAGCGAGAACCATCGTTCCATATTTTATATTGTATTTGAGATTTCGTATTCAAGCGTTTTTTTATGAAAAAAAAATCAGCATTTTATGATGTTCAAATAATTCAATAATGGTAAAATATAGGAGAGCTTTCCCTCATAGAGTAGTTTACGTTCATTCATTTTGTTATTTCTCAAATAACAAAACGAACTGAATCTTTAAATCGAGCGGCTTTCGATGGGCACATCTTTAAATAATTATACGAAGTCGAATCAAGTCGTCAATGTCGTAGATGTTAGTGTCTGATCGTTGATAAACATTGCAAACAAAATCATGATCAGGTTAATTATTATATTCATTGAAACATTTCGCCTGGCGAAGACAGACAGATGTTTATGAACTAGTACACCTATATCTTCTTGGTTCTTTCGGTAAAGTCACGTAGAATGGAAATAATAAAATAATAAAAATAAAACATGAAAAGATAATTCTCACGACGTTTCGGCCACAACGCAAGCAGCCATCCTCAGGTGAAGAACAGATCTGTCAGAAAGACAGCGTCTGAATGAACACCACCAGGCTTGGCAGCGTATATTTCAGCTGGATATGCAAATTCCTTTGTCAAGGCACTCTTCCCCCTCCAACCCAGCTTAAATATACGCTGCCAAGCCTGGTGGTGTTCAGTCAGACGCTGTCTTTCTGACAGACCTGTCTTTCTGACAGACCTGTTCTTCACCTGAGGACGGCTGCTTGCGTTGTGGCCGAAACGTCGTGAGAATTATCTTATTATGTTTTATTTTTATTATTTTATTATTTCCATTCTACGTGACTTTACCGAAAGAACCAAGAAGATTAATCCCTGCAGTCATGAAAGCTTTAAATCGAATTTAGTACACCTATACTTAAGACAGGCGACCCCCAGATAACGTTCTAACAACCCCACTATGACTCCCGCCGTAGCCCATACCCAAAAAGGTTTTGCTGACGATTCAACATATCATGGAGAGGCTGTGGAGCATGAGTACTACTGGATGCAAGGGGGGGGGGGCGCATTGCGAGCATCAGACGGACAATGCAAAAGGTCAGACAAAATATACCGGCAGCAGCCGTGCCTTTGCTGCATTGACCACAGCAAAGCTTTTTTTTTATTTGTGTGGCCCGTGAAGTGACGTGGATTACGTGTGAAGAGAGTCCACCAGACGATGGCTTGAGGGTCGACGCCAAAAGGCGAAGGTGACGGCGACAGAACAGCTTGACTTATCCGGCCTGGGCAATGAATCAACCGAAGCCGTGAAGAACTTTCTACTTCCGGGCTCGCTGATTGCCAAAGATGGGGAGTTTAGCCACGAGATGAGGAAGGCGGCCAGATCTCCGTAGAATGGCCACGTCCACAGCTCAATCGGATACGGATATGGAGAGACAAGGGGCACTACCATGAATGCCAAGAAGAGGCTTCTCAAAGCTCCCCTGTTACCCTTTATGGATGCGAGCCGTGGACGCCGAGCGATGCTGCCGATACCACGGACCTTAAAATATCAAACACCATCCGTCCTGAGGGAGATCGGCGTCCCCCCCTTCTTACTGGCGAAGCAGAACCTGGACAAACTTTGGGCAACGTTGCGAGGACCTCTGGACAAGAGGAATCATCGGTCCTGCTCGGGAACGGTGAGGGTAGTATGGGGGGCGCAGAGGTCGACCCCGGGAGGAGGTGGATTGACGACCTCAAGATCACCACTGGCTCTGCTCGCTCACCCAGCTACGAGGGGCAGCGAGAGATCGGCAGTGTGGATGGTCGTGGATGTCACCAGAGGTAGTACTCGACCTGACGGTACGAGATGACAACGTGAGTGTACAGTAGTGTCGTGTATAGTGTAGTGTACAGTAGTGTATAGTGTAGTGTATAGTAGTGTAGTGTATATAGTAGTGTATAGTAGTGTACGTATAGTGTAGTATATAGGAGTGTAGTGTACTGTATTATGTACTCCATAGCGTACTGTATACTGCACTGTGTGGTGTACTATAGTGATGTAGACTGAGTGTGTGTGAGTGGGTGTGTGCGTGTGTGCGTCTGTGTGTGTGTGGGGAGCGGCGGCGCAGTGGTTAGCGCTAACGCTGCACTATGAACCCGGTGACCCGAATTCGATTCCCGCTCGCGCCCAACATCAGTGACGATCATCTGAACCAGTCCTGGGCCTCCCCATAGGTCAACTCAGCCACAAAATGAGTGTACCTGGTGTGTCTAGTAAACATCGCCACTGGCGTAGTAGGCGTGGGGCTGGCCACCCACACCTGTCATGTGCCACAGTGCCGGCCTTCATAGGGCGCTACTCCTCGCGAAGAGCGCTGGCCCAACAGTCCATTACAGGCCATTACAGGCCACATGGGGAATCTTTTTGTGCTCTAATACATCAATTCCCCCACTCTCTCCCCGCCCATCTCTGCGCCTGCCAAAGTCGTGGTGAAGGGAGACGCCGATGGTGACCACGTTGAGGCTTCCACCGCCGCCTCCACCTTGTCGCATCAAACGCCGGCTCCACCTCCTCCTGGGTTCCTCGCCTCTTCGTCTTCATCGCTGTCGTCGTCCCGGCCTGCCGAGAGTTTCCAGGAGAGGGAGCGGAAGAAGCGAGAGCGGGGACAGGCCAACCGCGACGCCAGCTTCGTGGAGGAGGAGAAACGAATCCTGCGGCACACTCACACACAGTAGACTTACACACACTAGACTCACACTCACTAGACTCACGACACATACACACACACAAACTACACTCACCACGCAGGGACCCATAGACTCACCACAATCTGTGCACAAGAGCCTTGTAGATCTTCAGATTTCCCCTCCCTCTCTTGGGTATCAATAAAGATTCTGACAACGATTCTGCCAGACGTTGATTCTGACGTTATATACATCTTACCTATAAACGTAATTTTTTTGTCAGTCTGTCTGTGTGTGGATGCAACTTGCGAAGGATTTGGCTTGCAAACCATAGGGTTTAGATAGGCAGGTACCACACCATGAGCCCCGTGGTGAGCCAGCGCTATTCCATTTTCCCATCCATCAACTTTAACGTAGTTAAATTAACAATTTCGTGCTATTCATTATTATTTATGAATTTCCTTTCGTTGCTCCGTGAACGCCAAAGCTGACTGGCGGGTACACACACCATTGGTGGAAGGGGGGGGGGGGAATTCTCATTCGCGTTTAAAAATGCAAAACGAAATGAACACAACGCTGAGGTAATCTCTTCAAAGTGTCATGCCCCCCCCCGCCCCAATGTGTGCACTTACTACTATAGGGTCGGTAGATACTAATATAGCATTTAGATACTATTGTAGAGTGGGTGGGGGGTGGTGCGGGTGGGAGGGTCGCGGCCCAGTCCCTGCCTGCCACCTCGGCTGGCTGGGCAATCTAGGCGAGGATGGGGGCTCTGCACGGGACTAGGTCTCAGGACAGCACTCTGTCAGGTTCGTAGATTGTGCTATAGAGTCAGCATGCACTGCTGTCATAGCAGGATACTACCACAGTCGGTATGTACTGCTGTAGTGATAGCAGGTACTACCACAATCGGTATGCACTGCTGTAGTGAAAGCAGGTACCACGATAGTCGGTATGCACTGCTGTAGTGGTAGCAGGTACTACCACAGTCAGTATGCACTGCTGCAGTGAAAGGTACCACAAAGTCGGTATGCACTGCTGTTGTGATGGTAGATGCTGCTATCGAGTTGGTAGATACTACTATAGAGTTAGTAGATAATAAAACATCCATAATAGAGGTTTTTGGGTTAGATTGCGTAAATATATAAATGTCGTTAAAACCTGCCCCACCCGACACAGCCAACTAGTAAGGGTTGTCACATAAACAGAACATGCCAATTCGTCCCTAGTACAGCACACCGGTGTGTTGGAGAGCCAAGCGACAACATTTGTCAATCTTAATTTGGAGCTTCCGTGACTGCAGGAATTACTCTTTGGTTCTTTCGGTAAAGTCACGTATAAAGATAAAATAATAAATTAAATAATAGCATACGACGTTTCGATTGCAACACAAGCAATCATCAGAAACATATAGACAGACATATAAGCAGACATATCACAGAGATACATAGAAAGAGAACGTCTCTGTGACGAGGCCTTAAATAGAGAGAGGGGGCGGGGGTGGAGAGAGAGGTAGGGGTTAGAGAAAATTAGCATGTCAATGAGTAGCAAGACGAGTGATAAGGTGAAAAAGTACACTAAATCAAATAAAACCTAGCAAAATTTCGAAGCTTAATGCTTCAAGTTCAAGTTCATTTATTAGGTATAGCCCTGTGAGCTATTCAGCTCTTGAATCGGGTGCAACCGCAACAAACAAAAAACTAAAACATGAACAAAAAACATCTTAAAGTGAATATGTGACTAAGTGCAAACAGAAAATTCAAGAAAAGACAGCAAAAATATTGCAGAAAAAACACCGTAAACCAATGCAATGCAACAGAGGGTCGGTCAACACAACACATAGCCTGGTTGATTACGATCTTCCAAAAATTGCTGAATTGGAAGTGTCGGGAGCGGCATTTTGGCGGGAACAGCGCCACGACTCGCCGCCGATTTGGCGGGAGCGGTATTTTGGCGGGATCAGCGCCCTGTCTAGCCGCCATATTGGCGGGAGCAAAATTTTGGCGGGAACAGCGCCCCAGCCAGCCGCCGAAATGGCGGCCCCACCGCGTGGCCCGCATGCCCGGGCCTCCCCCGCCAGCCCCCACAGCGAAGACGGTGCGACAACCAACTGACAGTGTATTGGAGTGTGTGTGCATGAGGATCACGAAACCCGAAGAGTTTTTGATCGAGTCCTCGTGGCAGGGCCTCCAGGGGAGGTGGACTTGCTCTCCCTGGAGGTCCTGGGGGAACATGCAAATGTCCCGTCGAACCCGGCTCCTCGCAAATTGTAGTAGAACGGGTCGACAGGTTCTCCTCTCCCGAATCCAGTGTAGATGATGCAGGTGGCGGCACTGGGGCGTCAGGCGCACAGCACCTGAGGTGAGGATGGGATCACACGACTCCGCTGAGGACCAACCTCAGCGGGCACACACCCCGGCTCACCGGACACATCTGACCCTTTGCCCCTGCGGTGTGGAGATGGAACAAACTCGCGCGGAGCGATAAAAGGCTTGAGGCGCGAGGGATGTACAAACCAACTCCGCCCTAAGCGGATCTGGATACACTATGGTCAAACGACCCGAATCAAATCCTCACGGGGCGCGGTACACGCCGCCAACCCCGTGCCGTTGCAAGAGCTGTTGAGCCTTGCAACCTTGATGGACGAAAGATCGTCGTCTACAGCTGGACAATGTTAAGGTCCTTAGCTAAAGCCAGAATTTTCTCGAGGACCAACAAGTCGAGTCCGTCGTGGTCCATCCTTGGAAAGGCAGCCTTCGCTAGTGCCAAAAGTGCGCTACGAAGGCGAGGGGCATCTCGGTTTCCCCTCTCTTTCACGTAGCAAACTTGCGGTGCACGTTCGACGGCGGCTCGTAAATTGCCGCCATTTGGTCAAAGGCTTGAGTCAGTGTGGCCCTCTCCGACAGCGAGATGATAAGAAACGCCGCCAGGGCATCGTCATCAAGGGCGGTGGGGAGTGCTCTCAGTGTCTCCTGCCTCCGTCCACCCTGCCAAGTCGGCGTTCGTCAAGAACTGCTGCTTGAAGGCCACCCAGTCGCCTCCGGTGGCTGTAAATTCATTCACGAAGGGAATATGTAATGTATTAAATACCTTAGGCGGGATCCCGGGGTCCCATAAACCCCTGGCTCTCGCATAGACATTATATTATAATGTAAACAAAAACTTTGCTCTTTTTCACCAATGGGTTTGAAGGATGGTGGCAAGTGTTGTCTCGTTAAACTATGCCTTTAAAACTGAAAACTACTTACCTGCAGTACCTCTAAATATAATATCGAAAAAATAATTGACACCCCTCTGTCAATCATCGTGTTTCTCAGTGGATTTGTGAATACACTTTGTAAACAGTACAAAAAATAGTATGCGTTTTCAATGCGCTGTTCATATTGTACCAAGCGTTTATACCAATGTTACTTTACAGAGAAGTGGGTCGCCACTCCTCTTATCCACGTCGATACGAGCGGTATGTGCGGACTATGGCTTAACCGCAAAAAAAACTATCTGCATACGGACAAGAGAAGTATTATCAAACAGGAGGAATTAACGGTGCAACGCATCTCATCTGTTAAATATCTGCAGGTAATAGGATTGCCATCGATTGATCCTGGCTGCAGACATTGGTAGGTCACAAATAATAATGAAGATAAGAGAGCAGTTTCACTGTATTATGCATATCATTATGACAAATGAAGGACTTAAGTGGTGTAGGCAGTTTGAGCAGCTTTGGATAAGACTTATGATCCTGCCCGTACCCGAGCATGGAGTGCAGCATTTGCTTGTTCAGCTCTTTGCGCATTCGTCCTCGCTGCTGCGCTTGGACACGACGTGACAACAGAATGATCCGTGCCAGGTGGGTCGCAGCGTTTAGGTGCGCGGTGGGATGGAGTTGCCAATAATACATTAATTAATTACGATTTTTGACTTCCGTTTATTCGGGACCCCGTGGTCCAGCCATAAGGTTCCTATGTACATGTAATACATTCGATGTATGCATATAATATATATGTATATCTTACCTATAAAATAACATTTTCTCTGTCTGTGTGTCTGTCTCTCTGTCATTCTGTCTGTGTCTGTCTGCGCACGCCTTGCACTGCTTTGAGCTGACAAACTGTTGTGTTTACGTTTCAACAAAGTACACAGATACAACACAATAAGCCCCAGACGAAAAAGCACTTTTTGTTTTTCCCCTCCGTTAAATGTAAACTACTAAAATCTCACTTTATAACTTACTACTATTACGCTGATCGTGGCCCCAAATCACGCATCTGCGCATGCGCGGTAACGCCCACTCGCGGTTGCCCCTAGCAACACGCGCGCGCGAGCTCAGCGGCAACGGGGGAGAGGTTCTCATTCGCGTTAAAAAGGCGAAGAGGAAGCCCACGCAGAGAGAGGCACTACACCGAGGTGAATCCTGAACAGAGTTGATGTCCTCTTCTCCCCCACCCCAATGTGTGCAGTTACTATTATAGAGTCTGTAGATACTACTGTAGAGTGTAGATTCTACTGTAGAGTCAATAGATACTACTATAGAGTCGGTATATCCTATTATAGATTCAGTAGATTATACTGTAGTCAGTAGATTCTACTATAGCATAAAATATACTAATGTAGTCAGTAGATATTACTGTTGTGCATTAGACCCACGCGGAGATGATAAATACTATAAGGGCTTTTGCCGTTTATTAAAACACTGTCATACTCGACATCCTATACTCACACCAGTGTAGTTGCACTCTCTCGGTCCTTTACCCTGGACACTGAATATTATTTGGGTCCTGCCCTCGGCTACCCGGAGCAGGGGTTCAGCCAACACCGCTCCGCGACGAGGAGAGAGACCCTCTTCAGCCAATCCTTACCCTGGCCCCCCACGACGTCCCCGCCTTCGTCACGGGGTCTCCCTTAAGAACCCCTTGGGCGGCTCCTCCCCCAGCTCGGCTCCGCCCATGTTCCCGACGGTGCTCTCCAAAGACCCTTACGCAACCCGTGACGTTACGTCATCCTTGACTGTCAACCCGCTCGCACCTCCTTCTGTTCCCCCTCATTGGTTACTCACAATTCCCCTCTACACTACTATAAAGTTGATACTATTATAGTCGGTAGATACTACTAAATAGTCAGTACTGTAGAGTCGGTAGATGCTACTGTAGAGTCGGTAGATACAACTACAGTCAGTACATACTACTGTAGACTCAGTGATACTACTGTAGTGGGTACAAATGGAGAGAGAGAGGCTTCTCTGGAGGCTACACGTTTATTATAAGAACATCAACACCCTAACACAGTGGTTCTTTACCTGGGTTCGATTGTACCCCAGGGGTTCGGTGAGTCAGTCTCAGGGTTCGGCGGAGGTTAAGACACACACCCGACTCATATGATTCGTGATGACACGTCCGGCTTGGCCATCATTGGCTGCAAGTGATCACGCTACATCGCTTGGCCTATCTGTGCTGCAGGGAATTTGGTGCCCTCGGTAGCTTGTGACTGTCGTGATGATACGTCGTGTGATTTTTTTCTTAATATTTTAATCCCTTCATACTATGTCGAGCAAAAAAAGAAAGTGGTCGGACGAATATGTACAATATGGATTCACATGTATAAGGGAACGTGATGGGAGTCAGCGTTTTAACTGCATGATTTGCAATGCCAAGTTGAGCAATTCTAGTCTAGCACCGGCAAAACTAAGGGAACACTTCCTTAAGCTGCACGGAGATGGGGAATACAAGAACACAACGCTCGCTGAATTCAAGTTGAAGAGAGCCAGATTCGATGAAAAGGCTACTCTGCCTGTTCTCGGCTTTGTACCCATCAATAAACCGATCCTCACAGCATCGTACGAAGTTGCTTACCTGATTGCAAAGCAGGGCAAACCACACACCATTGGTGAAACACTCATAAAACCAGCTGTGTTGAAGATGGTGAATATCATGGTAGGAAAAAAACGGCTGAAGTTAAGTTATCCCAAATTCCTCTTTCAAATGATACCATCAGCGACAGAATAGAGGACATGAGCAAAGACATCTTGGCGCAAGTAGTTGCAGATCTGATTTCAAGCCCGGCAAAATTCAGCCTGCAACTCGACGAGACCACAGACGTTTCCAATCTAAGCCAGCTTGCTGTATTCGTGCGCTATGTGAAAGACGACGTGATAAAGGATATTTTTTTTATTTTGTAAGCCTCTTACAACAACAACTAAGGCAGCCGATGTGAAAAAAACTTGTGGATGACTTCTTCAAAGACAACAATCTTTAGTGGGATATGGTTTCTGCAGTTTGTTCGGACGGATCTCCAGTCATGCTGGGAAGAAAGTCTGGTTTTGGTGCGCTAGTGAAAGCCGATGCACCACACATCATTGTTACGCATTGTATTCTGCACAGGCATGCGTCGCAACAAAAACCTTGCCTCCAAAACTGACAGAAGTATTAAAAATTGTAGTGGAATGCGTGAACTATGTGCGAAATAGTGCTCTGAGGCACCGCATCTTCAGTGAGCTGTGTAAAGAAATGGGCTCTGAATTCGAGGTACTTCTGTACCATTCTAACGTGCGGTGGTTATCCCGGGGACAGGTGCTGAATCGTGTTTTTGCCATGCGTGTGGAATTAGCCCTGTTTTTGCAAGAGCACCAACATTGTCATGCAGATTGCTTCAAAAATTCTGAGCTCATTCTCATTTTAGCGTACATGACTGATATCTTCGCAGCTTTCAATCAACTCAATCAGCAGATGCAGGGCGGTGGAGTCAACATCATTGAAGCGGAAGAAAACCTGAAGGCTTTTCAAAAAAGCGACCGTTATGGAAACGACGAACAGAGAACGATAACTTCGCAAACTTTCCCCTGCTGGACGACTATGTAAGTAAGATCGAAGATGTATCTGGAATCGGAGACATTTCTGTACCCAATCTTATTTAGGAGCTTTCGTGACTGCAGGAATTATTCTTTGGTTCTTTTCGGTTAAGTCACGTCTAAAAATAAAATAATAAATTAAAATAACATATGACGTTTCGATTGCAACACAAGCAATCATCAGGCATAAAAGAAATAGCAACAAAAATCTAACTAGAAAACTATAGACAGACATACAAGCAGACAGACATCACAACGGCACACAGAGAGAGGACACAAATCGGCACAGAGAGAGGGTCGTTTCTGTGACGGTCCCTTAAATATAGAGAGGGGGGCGGAGAGAGGGAGGGGCAGAGAAAATTAGCATATCAATGAGTGTACGGCAACGTACTGCTGTTGCAAGTAAGATGACAATGTGGAACGGGCACGCAAGCTTGAAAATTAGGAGACACGCACACGAAAATTAAATAACCTAGCAAAATATCGAAATGTGATGTAATACAACACAGAGAGTCGGTTAACACACAATTAACGCATAGCCTGGTTGATTACGTGTTTCAAAATTTGCTTAAAATTCTAACTTAGCAAATTTTGAACAATATAATAAACGTACACCACTTGGTCAAGCCACTGCTAGATGAAGGCCTAACCACGCCATGTCAGTCATTGAGCTTGTTTTGACCATATTTCACTCCGGTCATTGTGGGTGTGCTGAAGATTGGTAATGCTTTTTTTAATAGGCTTTTGTGCATGCAATTATCGCAACACCCTTAAAAATTCAATGAACATCCCTAACTGGACATGTGTGCATGGTGGCAATGGCTGCCTGTGACCATGTTTACGATTCAACTGGAGTCCCCCCACTCCCAGCACACTTTCCAGTTTTTCAATTAATTGTGATAGATTTACAGTCATTATTTCATTATTTTTATGTCATTTTAACCATCTCTATTTTAATTCATACAGTTATTTTTTGGTTACTTTACTTTCTCATCAATGCAACATTGCAAAAATGCAAGTAGAGTTTTAATTAGGCTTGGCCAAGACACATCGTGGCTAAAAGGGATAATAGCAAGTGGACAGAACTTGGGATGGAATGTCAACCGATGGAGAAAACACGTGTGAGAAAATAACCACTACAGAGATGAAGCAATGAGATCATCTCATGCACATGAGCTGGGTGGATCACAAGATCATGAGGGATGGTGACAATATCGGGGAAAATATTGGGAACCTTTTCTCCCAGCAGTAGATTGAGCATGGCTGATGATGATGATGATGAACATTAGCATGTAATGTACATGCATTGTAAATAATCTAATCTCACGTGGCTTGTTTATTTGTCAGGAGCATAATCAATTTCAGTTGATGAATTTATTTTACGTGCCTACTCAAAGCTTTGGGTAGTTGCTACATTTGTGGGTAAGACACGAGGTTGCCATTTCTTAATTTGAAAAAAATAGGTTTGGCATTTCTTATTTATGAATTATTCTGACATGATACATACATCGTGAGTATGAAAAAGGATAATTGGCAGTATTTTATTATTATACAGCTATTATTGACAGTATTTGAATCTTATAAAGGGAGGAACAACAGGTTCCACACTGCCCACCAAGGATTACTTGGCTGTCTGTCGTGCATATTTGTCTGTCGTGCACTCTGCGCAGTTCAGTGACTGTGACTGTCTTGGCATATTGCAGTTTGCTTGACTGCAAAAGTTTTCTGGCGCGATCGCCGACGTTCAGTGCAACCATCGGCGGTGTGGAGAAAGTGGGGATGTTCGCAACCATCGGCGACGTCTGGCCACAGTACGGCGGCGGGCGCACAATAAAGGACGAGATGCCCGAAGAGCGTGCTGCCCGACTGGAGCGCGCGCGCGTCGCGTTGGCTGTCCGACGTGCCGCGCCCCAGACGCCCGAAGAGCGTGCTGCCCGACTGGAGCGCGCGCGCGTCTCGAAGGCCGAGAAGCGATGCGTCAGCGTCGATACTGAGGATGCCATGCTGGCGTCTCTGGCCGAGACCGCTCTCGCTGAGCAGGACCCTAGTGAGGAGACCGTCAGGTTCCTGGCGAAGTCGCAAAATTTCGCAAAGGATCCGCGTCTGGCGCTGCTGTATTTCCACCTGTGCACAAACCATCCCGACGCCTTTGTTTTCAATGATGAGAGCCTGCATGGGCCTAACGACCCGCGGTCTGCGAGCGGATCCTGCGAGCCATTGGCGGCGCGGTAGGCCACGACGACGCTGTGCACTGTCAGCGCAGTGCGGCTGCCCGTGACCCCGGCACAGGGCGCATCGCGGCGTGCGCGTCATGCAATGAGTTTCTCTTTGAGGCCAATAAGACCATCGTCGACGCCGGCCCCGTCGAACAGCTTCCCAATGTGTTCCGCCTCACCAATGAGCAAGTCGCCGAGCAGTGCACCCTGCTAGAGCATCTCGTTGAACGGGACGTCTCCGTGCTGCGCGTGAACGACGTCCGGTACCATCTCAATCCGGATCTCGTGCCCGACATCAACAACGTCATCCTGTGCTCGACCTGTGCGAAAAATCCGGCCGATCACGACTCCAGCCTCTACAACGGGCACGACTGTGGTCGGCGGGGGTCATTGCCCAAAGTGAACAGCACGACGCTCAACGCGATTTTACCCGCCCGAGCCTTCAATATTGACATCTTGATAAGGGCCAGCCACTCAACGGGGAACGCCATTTGTTTCATGCAAGACGGTCCTGTGAGGTGGCCAACGTGCTGCCCCGGGTTTCCCCGGTGCAACGCCCGCAGGTGACCTTTCTCGGGCCGCGCGACGCCTGGCGGAAGGCGCAGGCTCGTCTCCGCGACATGTACAACATCGACATCACCGGAGCGTACCAGTGGCTCGAGTTCTGGACCGGGGTCAAACATCCGCGATTCGACGGCATTACCATTGACAATTCCTCCGAAATGCGCCGACGCCTGGACGAGGAGGGTGCCGCCATCGAGAACGATGCCATCTGCAATGACGATGTTGACGTCGCTGCAATGAATGCGCACGTGGACGATGACGACGTCAACAACGACGTGCCAGAGTCGCCGGCCAGCAACGCGGGCTGTGACCTTGTTCACGCGGCGGTCTTGCCCAAACAATCTCTCCTCAGTGGCGGCGTCAACCTGGCACTGCAGGCGCTGAACTACATCATTCACCCCGACGACAAGAATGCCGGAGATCATGTTCCCCCTCCTATCACGGTGGTTTCACGCGGCGAAGACCCAATCGTCGAGTGGGACGAGAACAACGTTCTCATGTCGGCGGTTTTCGCGTCTTTGTTCCTTCTGGGCAAGGGATTGTCCAAGGGCACGTTGCGGCCAAATATACATTCGACGAAATGGCGAATGGACATTGGCAAAAACGGCATGTGGCAACCACGCGTGGGACCACAGGCTCGCAAGCCACTCGTCCACGCGGGAAACGGTCGCGGCCGGAGGAGCCAGCTCCGACGCCGCAAGAGTCTGCTGTGGCGGTGAAGCGGCGACCAAGCCCACCTCCGCTCGGCGTCACTCCACGTTGTCCGCCCCTGTCTCGGTCGAACACGTTGTCTTCGTTCCGGGGTACGGAAGGCTGTTCCCGAACGACTTCCGCTGCTTACAACCTGGCCAGTGGTTGAACGACAACATCATCAACTGTTCGGGCAGTTCTACTGCCTGCCATGAGCGGCATATGTCCACCTGTTTAACACGTTCCTGTACACAAAGTTCTTGGCGGGCCATCTCGACGACTTGAATTGCGTCTTCGATGGCGTGTCTTCCAGGCCGGTGTGGATCATACCGATCCACGACCAGTCGCACTGGCAGATCTTGGTCATCGTCAACGCCACGTGCCCACCAAGGTCGACTGCCATGCTGTTAGACTCAATGGCTGCGTGCGGGCAGTCGCGCACGCAAAAACATCGCGGCCTTTGCCAGCATGGTGGTGGACCGGGTCGTGCGCGCCGAATCGGTGAGCACGCCGGTGGCGATCACCACCGTGGCAATCACCACGGTGCTTGTGCCGCAGCAATCGAATGGCTACGACTGCGGCGTCTACGCCCTGCTCAACATCATGCACCTGGTGCGCCATTACGACAACATTGTGGCCGTTCAAGGACCAGGTCAGGTGGATTGGCGCGCGTGGTACACGCAGGAGGCGGCGTCACAGCACAGGCGCGACCTGCTGCACCAGCTGCATGAACTTAAAGACCTACAGCAATAAATCAACAATCATCATCTGATGCAATAGTAACAGCTACAACTTCCAACACGACTACGGTATCCAACACGGATCGCACGAATGCGCTGTCCAACCAAGTTTCTACCTGCTCACTCCGAAGGAACGTGTTTGGTGTGGGGATATAAGCCAGAACGCAACGCAGAGAAGGGAGTCCTGTACGAGTTGGCGTCGTGGATGGAGCTGCAGCAACGGTGCCCAGGGAGTCACAGAGCAAGGGATAGTAGAGTAAAGCGTGGAGAGACAGTGTGAGTAAAGCGTAGAGAGAGTGTCAGTAGAGTAAAGCATGGAGAGACAGTGGTAGCGAGAACGCAGTGAGCAACCAGAGTAGCCATGCATCGGAAGTATGCAGAGTAGGAGAAACCGTAGAGACGACAAGCGTAGCGATAGTGAGGTAGAGAGACGCAGAGCGACGCAGAGCGGAGTGAGGGCACGGAGAGACGCGGAGCGGACCGAGGTCACGCTGAGACGCGGAGCGGTGGCGCGGCGAAGGTGGACTCTAAGAGGAAAATAAAGAGAGAGAAAAACAACCTTTTGTACGAGTCCTACACACGGTTCATTTTGTGCACCAGTAAAACATATACCTATGTTTTGAATTTTAAAAAATCATATTCTATTTTTCCAATTAAGAGGAGTTCGGTGAATGCGCATATGAAACTGGTGGGGTTCAGTACCTCCTACAAGTTAAGAACCACTGCCCTAACACAAAGGGGTAGCTTGCCCTTCCACCACGTACCCTAAGGAGGTAGTCCCTCCGGGCTAACTAGCCCTAACACAACTGGAAGAGGCTGTCAAGACTGGACCCCAACTTGGGTCCGGGTCTTGTCTTCGGGGCTTCTCTTCAGGGTGACGGCTTCAGGTCTTCAAGTTAACAACAGCAACCGTACCCCTTCAAAGTCCGGCTTATATAGTCAGTCCCGGGGCTTCCTCTCGACCCGAGCCACGCCTCCCTTCTCGATCCTTCGAGAAGCACCTGGAACCGGTCCTGGGGTCCCCCAGCCCCCTCTTTTGGGGCCCCTCCCCCGGTACCTCCGGCCACTAGCCCTCTGGGTTCATCTGGAGTGCCATGGCCCCCTGTCACCCCTGCGCCGCTCCAGGTGCTCTCGCCCCTATCCCTCAGGGGCTGACACTGCACACGGAGTGCCATGCCCGACAGCTGCCGAAGCGGCGTGTCTCATACTTCACACACAGGCCGACTTCACATGACATGCAGTGGCATCCCCCAATGCCACTACACTACTTTAGAGTCAATAGATAATACTGCAGAGTCGGTAGACACTACTGTAGAGTCGGTAGATATTAATGTAGAGTCAGTAGTGTAGTCAGTCGTTACTACTATAGAGTCTCCTGTACACCAGGCGAGGTAGTTAACATCTGATATCCACACTGCCCATAGACTCCATGTAGCAGGGATCGAACCCAGGACCTCCTGTACACCAGGAGAGGTAGTTAACATCTCATAGCCACACTGCCCATAGACTCCACGTAGCAGGGATTGGACCCACGACCTCCTGTACACCAGGAGAGGTAGTTAACATCTCATAGCCACACTGCCCATAGACTCCACGTAGCAGGGATTGGACCCACGACCTCCTGTACACCAGGAGAGGTAGTTAACATCTCATAGCCACACTGCCCATAGACTCCACGTAGCAGGGATCGAATCCAGGACCTCCTGTACACCAGGAGAGGTAGTTAACATCTCATAGCCACACTGCCCATAGACTCCACGTAGCAGGGATTGGACCCACGACCTCCTGTACACCAGGAGAGGTAGTTAACATCTCATAGCCACACTGCCCATAGACTCCACGTAGCAGGGATTGGACCCACGACCTCCTGTACACCAGGAGAGGTAGTTAACATCTCATTGCCACACTGCCCATAGACTCCACGTAGCACGGATCGAACCCAGGACCTCCTGTACACCAGGAGAGGTAGTTAACATCTCATAGCCACACTGCCCATAGACTCCACGTAGCAGGGATTGGACCCACGACCTCCTGTACACCAGGAGAGGTAGTTAACATCTGATATCCACACTGCCCATAGACTCCACGTAGCAGGGATCGAATCCAGGACCTCCTGTACACCAGGAGAGGGAGACTATTCTTATCTTCACATCGTCCGGAATAATGATGTCACCCATTGTTTTAATATGGGGTGGTGGAGTGGCGGGTGAGATGGGAAGACTCTTCATCTCTCCCCATCTTCTGGAAGATCTCCCCATCCTACGCAAGATAAGAAGATAGTAATAATTGTATTGTTTACTTTAATTATTTTATTATTTCCCTTCTACGTGACTTTACCGAATGAACCAAGAATATGAATCCCTGCAGTCACGAAAGCTTTAAACCGAAAGATAGGAATAGTTTTCCGATCTTCCTATCTTCCTTTCTTCCGGAAGACCTTTCCATCTTACGGAATATAGGAAGAGTCTTCCGGAAGATTGGGAAGATGGGAAGACTCTTCTATCTTCCGGAAGAATGACGTCACCCATTGTGTTTACATGGCGGGAGGGGGGGGGTGCCCCGGCCCCCGCCAAATAAAAAAACACCAAAATCTTCCGGAAAGAAGCCGTCGACCAATGAGGAAGGCGTCCCTGGGCTGTCGGTGACGTCACGCTGCGACAGAGCTGCCCCCCGGGGGGGGGGGGGGGAGAGGCGGCGGCTCCCTCCATTGCCGCACAGCGCAGCAGCAGCAGCAGGAGGACGCTGTGAGGAGGCAGCGAGAATTTTCCACAATCCGCCGCCATCCTCCTTGCAGGAGCGCTCGCATCGCCACCCGGCACCCACCCGGCAGACACCGTCGACGCGTTGTCACGGCGCATCCGATGGCGGCGCAGATGGGGCGGCTGGCGAGCGCCGTGCTGGGCATCCTCCTCACGGTACGAGGAGGCTGAGGGGAGGCTCCGTTAGATCCATGATGGCCGCCCGTTCTGTATTGGGCTCCTTGACATGTCATCGTCCGCGGGAGGGGGGCGGTGGCGACTGTTAATTCGCTTATCTCGGGATCGCTTCGCGATGCGGTGCGTGCATTCGAAGCCGTCTTTTTTCCCCTTTTGAATGTTTTTTTGTTCGCTTCCCCCGCCGCCTACGTTGCAATGAACAATAAAATGAAAATGTGTGAGCAAAATATTAACATTGCTATTGCCATTGTAGTAATCTGTAATTGTTGCGAATGGTTGGTTGGCCGTGCATTCGGCTCGACAGGGGCAAATGCCACCTTTGTTGCGGTGTTAATAATGAAATCCGCAAAGACAGAATTTAATTGCTATTATAAATGCGCATTAAAGTCACTTGATACGCGTATCGATATCAAAATAAATATTTCTGCAAAATCAGAACAAAATCGAATAACATCACCGTTAAAGATCACGTTGCATATGAAATGCGTTGTGTTAATGTGTCGCGATTTAAATCTTATCGCAAGATGCGAATTAATATTTGTATTTATCATTGATTTAAAATAACCCATTACTATATTAAATATAATAACACGTTAATAATATATCACGCGTTCTGTTTAACGTTACATGTTGATATAGCTTTGTATTCGATAAGCGAATCAATAATATATGAATGCATGCAATATATTAACAATGTATCACTTAATACCTCATTGTTTCATATCACGCTATATATGAATATATCACAATATACGTATTCATCTATAAATATGTCGCCATAGGTATCTATATATCACTGGTAATATAGTACTAAAATATGACGTTATGTATTGATATATTATTCAGAAAGCTATCAATATATCCCAATAAGATGTATCAATGCATCGTTGTCAAGATATCGCCGTTAAATACATGAAGTTATATATTAATATATCATTGTTAATCTACCATACTTAATCGATATATGTATCACTATTGATGCATGTCAGTATGTATTGCTGTTAAAATAATGTGTGCATTTTTACGCATTAATACATTGCACTAAGTATAACATTACTTACCTTTGTTGATGTATCACTGCATACACATGGGTATCTATTGATACGTGTCGTATGCATCAATATGTATCAGCAATACGTATGCATCGATATCAATATTTATCGATGTCTATGAATACAAAGACCAAAGATCCCCCGTGTAGCCTGTAGCAGGCTGTCGGGGCAAGTGCTGTTAGTAGCACTGTGGCACACACAGGGTGTGGGGGGCCAGGACCACGCCCGGCCGCCTTTGTCTCCCCAGTGGCGATGTTTACTACGCCACTTCCGCTACACCAGCTACTAGACACACACCCACCTACTCAACAACAACCGCCATTCGCCACTAAGTGGCGGTGACGTCACCACGACGCTTGTGCCAGGCCATGTGCACCTTGAGGCCACGTGAAGTGTCAATCGCTCGCTGGCAGGAGCTCACTGGGCAGACCCAGGTGCCACAGGCCGACTGACTGAGATGACTGGCTGACGCACCACCTGTGCCCCCTACTGTGCCAACTTGCTGTGCTTTAGCGACCTGGTGCTCCGCTCGTTGTTGTGAGCCCCGCTCCTCCGCCCTCCGTTGTTGCTGGAGGGCGACTGCCTCCAACTGCCCAGTAGCGTCCTTCACGAGCCTCCTCCACAGAGGCCGATCTTGACACCGCTGGTACCAGTCATCGGCAAGTCCACTCGGCTCCACGTCCTCCTGTACCACATCACTCCATCTCTTCTCTAGCCCGTGCCGCGCCCGTTTAGCCTCCTTGATCTGGTCGAACAATAGCTGTTTAGGCATGCGGTGGCTGAGCATGCGGGCTACATGACCCAGCCAACGCAGCCTTGCCTGCCGGAGGAACTCACCGATGGGACTTTGCCCAGATCTTTCAAGGATTTGTGAGCTCCTCACACAATCCAGCCTGGGTAAACCCAGGATGGATCATAGGCAGGCCAGCTTGGATGTTTCTAACCGGCAAAGATGTTCCATTAGAGAGGTCTATGTTTCACAAGCGTAGAGAAGGGAGGGCACGACTGTGCCCGAGAAGACCTGAAGCTTCGTGTGGAGCGACAGACCCGGTAGCTTCCACACAGCGTTACACAGCCGATGAAAATATATTTCTGCTCGACTGATTCGGAGTGAGACCTCTGCTGTTAAACCGGAGCCGGTCATGAGCACACTGCCCAGGTATGGGAAACTCTCTACTCTCCACAACTGCCCCATCACCGATTGGGAGTTGTGGGGGTGGAGTGTCTAATGATACTAAGTACCCAGGCAGGTGCTTAGTTTTGGTGGGGCTGATGGAAAGACCCCACCTCTTAGTGGCAAGCTGCAGGTTCAGCAGCAGCGCCTCCAACGCCTCTTCTGAGTGAGCAGCAATTACCAGATCATCGGCATACATAACGTGGTTGAGCAATGGAGAGCCATCCCTCGACCGCACCCAGGCATCGATCAGCATCACATTGTATCTATACCAGATGAAAATTCCTCCGGTACAGCCATGGAAGACTTGATGAACTACGTGGTCAAAATAGATGTTAAATAACGTGGGAGCCAGACGATATCCTTGTCACACCCGAAGGTTAACAGGGAATGGCTCCTGACTCCTAGCTTTACTATTATTAAGGTTCTTAATGATTGTGAGCAGAGAGTCAGAGACTCAAAAAAGCACGAAGAACAACCCAGAGCCCAGGCCTACTGATGGTATCATAGGCCTTGACCAGGTCAATAAAGCAGAGCTGTAGGTCTTGTTGGGATTCCCTACACCTCTGCTGTAGCAGACGGACAAAAAAAATGGCATCTGTGCAGGGGACTGCCCTTTCCCGAAACCACATTGGGGCTCCGCAAGCTTCTCCTCAGCGTGCCTGGCAAGGCGATGTTGAATAATCCTTGCCAGGATCTTTCCCGGCCTCACACTGAGGACGGAGATGCCCCTGTAGTTGCCACAGTTTGTGCGGTTCCCCGTTCTTGAAGAGGGGACCATCAGGGAATCATTCCAATCCTGCCACCCACACACAGACAGACACGCAAGACAAAGACATGCACACAGATCTCTCCATCTCTCTTGCCAGGTGCAGGATTAGGATTCCACCGTCTAAGCTCCATGACCCCCAGGCATCAGGGATTAGGGACACAGCGGAAATGATGGATTAAGTGTGTGAGTGAGTGGCTGTGAGAGTCTGACAGTGTTTGAGGGTGTGAGTGTCTGTGTGTGAGGGTGAGAGTGTGAGTCTGGCTCCCTGTGATGAGTCTACGGGTCTCTGTGATGAGCCTGCATGGCGAGTATGGGTCTGTCTGGTGAGTATGGGTCTCTGTGTTGTGAGTCTATGGGACTCTGCATGATGGGTTTATGGGTCACTGTGTGTTGAGTCTATGGGTGTCTGTGATGAGTCTATGGGTCTCTGTGTGGTGAGTCGATGGTTCTCAAGTGAGTCTATGGGTCTGTGTAGTGAGCCTATGGGTCTATGTATGATGAGTCTATGGGTCTATGTGTGATGAGTCTATTGGTAGCTGCGTGGTGGGTCTATTGGTCTCTGTGTGATGAATCTATGAGTCTCTGTGTGATGAGTCTATGGGTCTCTGTGTAGTGCGTCTACGGGGTATTTGCGTATAAATTTCCACAGTGACCTTGCTTGTGTGCATTGTCCTTGTATTGGTTGCATTTTGGCATTGCCCTCTGGTCCACCACAATCGTGATGCACGGATTTTTTTTACTCTGGGTCCTCCGGCTTTTCCCCCGCCCACATTTAGAATCGACAAGCAGTTGATAGATTATTTTGCGTGTGCTACAAGTGTCCGCGTGATGACCATCGATAATGATAAGCCACTTCTGTTTAGCGGCCATCACAGGCGCGATGGCCAGGTGCGCTTCTGAAAATGTTATTTTTCTTAGTCGTCAACCTCCGTGGGCTTTGCCTTGGTCAGGATTGGTGATCATTTGGTTTTCAGAGTAGATGTTCGATTATCCCGGCTAATGACAGGGTTAAAATCGCGGATCTCCACGCCACAAAACCGCTATTGCCGGGGTATAAAAACACGTTTAAGTTTCCCTGTCGAACGCACAGAGTCGGTAAATTAAAACTCGCGAATGAATGATCGCGTAAGTCGCTCGAAGTGATGGCGCACGCTTGTGGTGATCGTTACTCTGTCGATTCAGAACTAATAACTTGACGATTGAGCGATGGAAGATGCTCCTGCTCGGTGATAATAATACAAATAAAACCTTCCTGGCTCATGCCCGCAGAAGACTTGGCCCACTGAGTGGATGACAGCAGAGCCAGAGCCAATCAGACATCAATCAAACTCGGCCCTCTAAGTGGATAATAGCTGAGCCACAGCCAATCAGACATCAATCAAACTCCGCCACCCACTTTTGTAAAGCTATGGTAACTCCTGTACTGTAGAGGCTATCGCTTGGACATCAGATTAACTGGAGCAATACATTGGTTCGTTTTAAGCACTGGGTGTGACTTGTAGTAACACATTGACAAGGGATGACAATGTTGTCTAACTGTTTTTAGATTACTAATGTGGCCTTTTAAGGTTAAAAACACCACTAGTTATTCATTTCATGTAAAAATCTCAGGCGCCGCGGTTAATCTGTAAGTCGGCTCAATGGCACGCGGATTATCGAGAACACCAAATAAATATTGAATACTCGCAGATACAACTGTCATCAGTAGCAGAATAAACGTGCCAACAAGGACACTCAAAAAAATTACAATTTGTTATTTTCTTTGATCCTATCTACGTGACTTTACCGAAAGATCCAAGAATGTGAATTCCTGCGGTCACGAAATCTTTTAGTCAAGATTTTACAGTCAATTAATTTTGATAATGTTGAAGTTCTGTGCAAAACTAGTTACTACTGGCCAAGACTAATTAGAGAATCTATCGAAATTGAAAGGAATAAAAATGTTTTAACCGTTCGGATAGCTACCGACTTACTGCTGCGTGGAAGCGAATCATCAAATAATACGTTGTTTAAATGCATGCCTATACAAGCCACCATACTTCAATAGGGATTACCGTTGGTACGGCTATTTTAATACACACAATGGACAGGAAGGACAAGATCAATGGCCCTGCATAATGCGCATGCATCATGTATGTTGGCTCAAGAGTGCAGAATTGTGGTCACCACATTTACGCCTCTATATCAGAAATGAAACAGTAAGGCATCTCCACATAAAAGGAGCCGAGAGTGGGGGGAGCTCAGGGCTCCATCGTCACTAAACGTCTCCGCTCGATAATGCGCTGTGAAGGGCAGCAGTTGGCTGTCTGAGTCGGCGCCGTCGGTGTTGTTACAGCCAGTGTCGTGTGTACAGGCCGAGGCTGTGAGCTACTGTGGAGAGAGTGTGTGCTAATGTAGCGTCAACGATTCAGAGCCAGAGTTTATAAGAGGCACAGGCACTTTCTTTATTACCAACTTCCACTGTCTCGTTAGTATGACTATACTAATGTCTCTGTATACGCATGCATAGCTCTCTCTCTGCATTAACGGCTCCGATTCGCTTGGTTGGCTACGTGCAGTTTGTATCTATGTACTGTTAACTTCTTTGACACCATACGTAGCCAACCGTGCTGTATGTACGTTGAACTTCTTTCGCACCGTAATGTAGCCAACCGTGCTAATGTGTGTGTGTGTTGAACTTCTTCCGCACAGTACGTAGCTGACCATGCTAAATATCCAAGCATATTTGCATTCGATATACCCATATACAACTTTCTTTGTATCTTTGAATTACTATATCTCAATAAACACAGCGCTCTCGACTGTCTATGTATCTGTATCCCCATCTCTTTTATCTGTGTACGAATTTGACTTTATACCTCAGTGCATATCTCTCCCCCTCCCTCCCCACCTCTCTCCCCCCTTCCTACCCCCTCCCTCCCCCCTCCCCCTCCCTACCCCTCCTTCCCCCTCCCTCCTCTCCCCGTGTAGGCTACTGCCTGCCACTCGGCCACGCTGAGCTTGGCCGAGCCCCAGGTGGCGATGTTCTGCGGCAAGCTGAACATGCACCTGGGCCTGGACACTGGGCGCTGGCAGCCTGACCCCAGCGGGGTCACCAGCTGCCTGGCTACCAGACAGGACATACTCGCTTACTGCCAGCAGGTGAGACACTCATCTACTCACCCAGCCACTCACCAGCCACTCGCCCACTCACTTACTCACCCGGCCACTCGCCTAGCCGCTCACCTAGCCACTCACCCACTCACCTACTCACCCAGCTACTCAGCCACTCACCTAGCCACTCGCTCACCTAGCCGCTCACCTAGCCACTCACCTAGCCACTCACCTAGCCGCTCACCTAGCCACTCACCTAGCCGCTCGCTCACCTAGCCACTCACCTAGCCACTCACCTAGCCGCTCACCTAGCCACTCACCTAGCCGCTCGCTCACCTAGCCACTCACCTAGCCACTCACCTAGCCACTCACCTAGCCACTCACCTAGCCACTCACCTAGCCACTCACCTAGCCACTCACCTAGCCACTCGCTCACCTAGCCACTCACCTAGCCACTCACCTAGCCACTCAGCTACTCGCTCACCTAGCCACTCACCTAGCCACTCGCTCACCTAGCCACTCACCTAGCCACTCACCTAGCCACTCACCTAGCCACTCACCTAGCCACTCAGCTACTCGCTCACCTAGCCACTCACCTAGCCACTCGCTCACCTAGCCGCTCACCTAGCCGCTCACCTAGCATCTCACCTAGCCACTCACCTAGCCACTCACCTAGCCACTCACCTAGCCGCTCACCTAGCCACTCACCTAGCCACTCACCTAGCCACTCACCTAGCCGCTCACCTAGCCGCTCACCTAGCCGCTCACCTAGCCGTTCACCTAGCCGCTCACCTAGCCGCTCACCTAGCCGCTCACCTAGCCGCTCACCTAGCCGCTCACCTAGCCGCTCACCTAGCCGCTCACCTAGCCGCTCACCTAGCCGCTCACCTAGCCGCTCACCTAGCCACTCAGCTACTCGCTCACCTAGCCGCTCACCGAGCCGCTCACCTAGCCGCTCACCTAGCCGCTCACCTAGCCGCTCACCTAGCCGCTCACCTAGCCGCTCACCTAGCCGCTCACCTAGCCGCTCACCTAGCCACTCACCTAGCCACTCAGCTACTCGCTCACCCAGCCACTCACCCAGCCACTCACTCACCCACTCACCCGGCCACTCGCCTAGCCGCTCACCTAGCCACTCACCCACTCACCTACTCACCCAGCCACTCAGCCACTCACCTAGCCACTCACCTAGCCACTCGCTCACCTAGCCGCTCACCTAGCCACTCACCTAGCCACTCACCTAGCCACTCACCTAGCCGCTCACCTAGCCACTCACCTAGCCGCTCGCTCACCTAGCCACTCACCTAGCCACTCACCTAGCCACTCACCTAGCCACTCACCTAGCCACTCGCTCACTAGCCACTCACCTAGCCACTCACCTAGCCACTCAGCTACTCGCTCACCTAGCCACTCACCTAGCCACTCGCTCACCTAGCCACTCACCTAGCCACTCACCTAGCCACTCACCTAGCCACTCACCTAGCCACTCGCTCACCTAGCCGCTCACCTAGCCGCTCACCTAGCCGCTCATCTAGCCGCTCACCTAGCCACTCACCTAGCCACTCACCTAGCCACTCACCTAGCCACTCACCTAGCCACTCACCTAGCCACTCACCTAGCCGCTCACCTAGCCACTCACCTAGCCACTCACCTAGCCACTCACCTAGCCACTCACCTAGCCGCTCACCTAGCCGCTCACCTAGCCGCTCACCTAGCCGCTCACCTAGCCGCTCACCTAGCCGCTCACCTAGCCGCTCACCTAGCCGCTCACCTAGCCACTCAGCTACTCGCTCACCTAGCCGCTCACCGAGCCGCTCACCTAGCCGCTCACCTAGCCGCTCACCTAGCCGCTCACCTAGCCGCTCACCTAGCCGCTCACCTAGCCGCTCACCTAGCCGCTCACCTAGCCGCTCACCTAGCCACTCACCTAGCCACTCACCTAGCCACTCAGCTACTCGCTCACCCAGCCACTCACCCAGCCACTCACTCACCCACTCACCCGGCCACTCGCCTAGCCGCTCACCTAGCCACTCACCCACTCACCTACTCACCCAGCCACTCACCTAGCCACTCACCTAGCCACTCACCCAGCCACTCACTCACCCACTCACCCGGCCACTCACCTGGCCACTCGCCTAGCCGCTCACCTAGCCACTCACCCACTCACCTACTCACCCAGCCACTCACCTAGCCACTCACCTAGCCACTCACCTAGCCACTCGCTCACCTAGCCACTCACCCAGCCACTCACCTAGCCACTCACCCAGCCACTCACCTAGCCACTCACCTAGCCGCTCACCTAGCCACTCACCTAGCCACTCACCTAGCCACTCGCTCACCTAGCCGCTCGCCTAGCCGCTCACCTAGCCGCTCACCTAGCCGCTCACCTAGCCACTCACCTAGCCGCTCACTTAGCCACTCGCTCACCTAGCCGTTCACCTAGCCGCTCACCTAGCCGCTCACCTAGCCGCTCACCTAGCCACTCACCTAGCCACTCACCTAACACTCGCTCACCTAGCCACTCACCTAGCAGCTCACCTAGCCACTCACCTAGCCACTCACCTAGCCACTCGCTCACCTAGCTGCTCACCTAGCTGCTCACCTAGCCACTCACTTAGCCACTCACTCACCCAGCCACTCACCTAGCCACTCACCCAGCCACTCACCTAGCCACTCACCTAGCCGCTCACCTAGCCGCTCACCTAGCCACTCACCTAGCCGCTCACCTAGCCACTCACCTAGCCACTCACCTAGCCGCTCACCTAGCCACTCACCTAGCCACTCACCTAGCCGCTCGCTCACCTAGCTGCTCACCTAGCCGCTCACCTAGCCACTCACCTAGCCGCTCACCTAGCCACTCACCTAGCCACTCGCTCACCTAGCCACTCACCTAGCCACTCACCTAGCCACTCAGCTACTCGCTCACCTAGCCACTCACCTAGCCACTCGCTCACCTAGCCACTCACCTAGCCACTCACCTAGCCACTCACCTAGCCACTCGCTCACCTAGCCGCTCACCTAGCCACTCACCTAGCCACTCACCTAGCCACTCACCTAGCCACTCGCTCACCTAGCCACTCACCTAGCCACTCACCTAGCCGCTCACCTAGCCGCTCACCTAGCCGCTCACCTAGCCGCTCACCTAGCCGCTCACCTAGCCGCTCACCTAGCCGCTCACCTAGCCGCTCACCTAGCCACTCACCTAGCCACTCACCTAGCCGCTCACCTAGCCGCTCACCTAGCCATTCACCTAGCCACTCACCTAGCCACTCACCTAGCCACTCACCTAGCCACTCACCTAGCCACTCGCTCACCTAGCCGCTCACCTAGCGCTCACCTAGCCACTCACCTAGCCACTCACCTAGCCGCTCACCTAGCCGCTCACCTAGCCACTCACTTAGCCGCTCACCTAGCCGCTCACCTAGCCGCTCACCTAGCCACTCACCTAGCCACTCACCTAGCCACTCACCTAGCCACTCACCTAGCCACTCACCTAGCCACTCACCTAGCCACTCACCTAACCGCTCACCTAGCCGCTCACCTAGCCACTCACCTAGCCACTCACCTAGCCACTCACCTAGCCACTCGCCTAGCCGCTCACCTAGCCACTCACCTAGCCACTCACCTAGCCACTCACCTAGCCACTCACCTAGCCACTCACCTAGCCACTCACCTAGCCACTCACCTAGTCACTCACCTAGCCGCTCACCTAGCCACTCACTTAGCCACTCACCTAGCCACTCACCTAGCCACTCGCCTAGCCACTCGCCTAGCCACTCGCCTAGCCACTCGCTCACCTAGCCACTCACCTAGCCACTCGCCTAGCCGCTCGCCTAGCCGCTCACCTAGCCACTCACCTAGCCACTCACCTAGCCACTCACCTAGCCGCTCACCTAGCCGCTCACCTAGCCGCTCACCTAGCCGCTCACCTAGCCACTCACCTAGCCACTCACCTAGCCACTCACCTAGCCACTCACCTAGCCACTCACCTAGCCACTCACCTAGCCACTCACCTAGCCACTCACCTAGCCACTCGCTCACCTAGCCGCTCACCTAGCCACTCACCTAGCCACTCACCTAGCCACTCACCTAGCCACTCACCTAGCCACTCACCTAGCCACTCACCTAGCCGCTCACCTAGCCACTCACCTAGCCACTCACCTAGCCACTCACCTAGCCACTCACCTAGCCACTCACCTAGCCACTCACCTAGCCACTCACCCACTCACCTAGCCACTCACCTAGCTGCTCACCTAGCCCTCACCCAATCATCCACCCACTTTCCCTCCCAGGTGTATCCGGAGCTCCAGGTGCGAAATGTGGTGGAGGGAACTCCCCGGTGACTATCGGAGGCTGGTGCCGGAGAGACAGAGCCCACGGGAAGAGGAGCGGAGCAGGAGAGAGGGGAGGAGAGAGGGGAGACTCCGCCAGCACGGGCAGTGCAGGGGTCACCCTCACGTCGTGGTGCCGTACCGCTGCCTAGGTAAGAGACACTAGGAGGAGAGAGGGACACATACAGGGAGAGAGACACGGGAGAGACACGAGGAGAGAGAGAGAAAGGGACACATACACGGGGAGAGACACGGGAAGAGAGAGAGAAAGGGACACATACAGAGAGAGAGACACGGGAGAGAGACACGGGAGAGCGAGAGAAAGGGACACATACAGGGAGAGAGACGCGGGGAGCGACGCGGGGGAGAGACGCGGGGGAGAGACGCGGGGGTTTGGAGAGCCGTGCTGCTCTGCGAGGATGGGTGGTGGTCGCGGGTTGCTGAAGAGATGGAATCTGCCTCGGTAGCTCACGATCATAAATCACTTTTTGATTCCATCAAAAAAGCAACTTTGAGCGCCTCGCCCATCATCACCACCGTTGACCTCCTGCCAACGGGCGTTCGACACTTCACGTGGCCTTAACGTGCACCTAGCCTGGCACAAGCGCCGTGGTGACATCATGCCGGTTGTTGTTGTGTGACTGTGGCACTGTGTCACTTTGTGTGACTCACTGTGTGTCACTTTGTGTGACTGTGTAACTTTTTCACTGCGTGTCACTGTGTCACCGTGTGTGTGTGTGACTGTGTCACTGTGTGTGTGTGACTGTGTCACTGTGTGTGTCACCGTGTGTGTGTGACTATGTCACTGTGTGTGTCACCGTGTGTGTGACTGTATCACCGTGTGTCACCGTGTGTCACCGTGTGTGTGTGACTGTGTCACCCTGTGTGTGACTGTCACTGTGTTACCGTGTGTGACTCACTGTGTGTGTCACCCTGTGTGTAACTGTGTCACTGTGTGTGTGACTGTGTCACTGTGTGTCACCCTGTGTGTGACTGTGTCACTGTGTGTGTCACCCTGTGTGTGACTGTGTCACCGTGTGTGTAACTGTGTCACTGTGTGTGTCACCCTGTGTGTGACTGTGTCACTGTGTGTCACCGTGTGTGTGACTGTATCACCATGTGTCACCGTGTGTGTGACTGTCACTGTGTGTGTCACTGTGTGTGTGACTGTCACTGTGTGTCACCGTGTGTGTGACTGTCACTGTGCGTGTCACCGTGTGTGTGACTGTCACTGTGCGTGTCACCGTGTGTGTGACTGTCACCGTGTGTGTGACTGTCACTGTGCGTGTCACCGTGTGTGTGACTGTCACTGTGCGTGTCACCGTGTGTGTGACTGTCACCGTGTGTGTGACTGTCACTGTGCGTGTCACCGTGTGTGTGACTGTCACTGTGCGTGTCACCGTGTGTGTGACTGTCACTGTGCGTGTCACCGTGTGTGTGACTGTCACTGTGCGTGTCACCGTGTGTGTGACTGTCACTGTGCGTGTCACCGTGTGTGTGACTGTCACCGTGTGTGTGACTGTATCACCGTGTGTCACTGTGTATCACCCTGTGCGTGACTGTGTCACCGTGTGTGTGTGACTGTGGCACCCTGTGTGTGACTATCACTGTGTGTCACCGTGTGTGACTGTCACTGTGTGTGTCACCCTGTGTGTGACTGTGTCACTGTTTGTGTCACCCTGTGTGTGACTGTGTCATTGTTTGTGTCACCCTGTGTGTGACTGTGTCACTGTTTGTGTCACCCTGTGTGTGACTGTGTCACTGTTTGTGTCACCCTGTGTGTGACTGTGTCACTGTTTGTGTCACCCTGTGTGTGACTGTGTCACTGTTTGTGTCACCCTGTGTGTGACTGTGTCACTGTTTGTGTCACCGTGTGTGTGTGACTGTCACCCTGTGTGTGACTATGTCACTGTGTGTCACCCTGTGTGTGACTGTGTCACTGTGTGTCACCGTGTGTGACTGTGTCACTGTGTGTCACCGTGTGTGTGACTGTATCACCGTGTGTCACCGTGCGTGTGACTGTCACTGTGTGTGTCACCGTGTGTGTGACTGTGTCACTGTGTCTCACCGTGTGTGTGACTGTCACTGTGTCTCACCGTGTGTGTGACTGTCACTGTGTCACCGTGTGTGTGACTGTCACTATGCGCGTCACCGTGTGTGTGACTGTCACCGTGCGTGTCACCGTGTGTGTGACTGTCACCGTGTGTGTGACTATCACTGTGTGTCACTGTGTGTCACCCTGTGCGTGACTGTGTCACCGTGTGTGTGTGACTGTGTCACCCTGTGTGTGACTGTCACTGTGTGTCACCGTGTGTGACTGTCACTGTGTGTGTCACCCTGTGTGACTGTGTCACTGTTTGTGTCACCCTGTGTGTGACTGTGTCACTGTTTGTGTCACCNTGTGTGTGTGACTGTCACCCTGTGTGACTGTGTCACTGTGTGTGTGTGACTGTGTCACTGTGTGTCACCCTGTGTGTGACTGTGTCACCATGTGTGTGACTGTGTCACTGTGTGTCTGTGTGACTGTGTCACTGTGTCACTGTGTGACTGTGTCACTGTGTGACCGTGTGTGTGACTGTATCACCGTGTGTCAGCGTGTGTGTGACTGTCACTGTGTGTGTCACTGTGTGTGTGACTGTGTCACTGTGTGTGTGATTCTCACTGTGTGTGTCACCGTGTGTGGGACTGTGTCACCGTGTGTGTGATTCTCACTGTGTGTGTCACCGTGTGTGTGACTGTGTCACTGTGTGCGTGACTGTCACTGTGTCACCGTGTGTGTGACTGTCACTCTGTGTCACCGTGTGTGTGACTGTCACTGTGTGTGTCACCGTGTGTGTGACTGTCACTGTGTGTGTCATCGTGTGTGTGACTGTCACTGTGTGTGTCATCATGTGTGTGACTGTCACTGTGTGTGACTGTGTCACTGTGTGACTGTGTCACTGTGTCACTGTGTGTGTCACTGTGTGTGTCACTGTGTGTGGGGAGCGGTAGTGCAGCGGTTAGCGCGCTGCGCTATGAACCTGGCGACCCGGGTTCGATTCCCGCTCACGGCCAACACCGCCAGTGACGATTATCTGAACCGGTCCTGGGCCTCCCCTAGGTCGACTCAGCCTGAAATGAGTACCCGAGGTGTGTAAACATCGCCACTGGGGAGACAAAGGCGGTCGGGCGTGGTGCTGGCCACCCACCCCCTCGTGTACCGTTCCTTCATAGGTGCTCGCTAACAGCACTTGCCCTACAGTCTGTTAAGGCTATATGGGGATCTTTTCTTTGTCACTGTGTGTAACCGTGTGTCTGTGTGCCTCACGTCGGAAGAAGAGTGACGCCCTCCTCGTACCAGAGAAGTGCCACTTCCTGCACAAGGAAAAGATGGAGAGTGTGAGACTCATCTGCACTGGCACAGCACTGCCAAGGAGGTGTGTGTCAGTGCTTGTGTTACTCTGTGTGCCACTGGGAGTGAGTGGCTCAACACTGCCCATAGACTCAGCACTGCACCATAGACTCAGCACTAGACCATAGACTCAACACTGCCCCAATGGACTCAACACTGCACCATAGACTCAACACTGCCCATAGACTCAACACTGCACCATAGACTCACACTGCCCATAGACTCAACACTGCCCATAGACTCAACACTGCCCATAGACTCAACACTGCACCATAGACTCAACACTGCACCATAGACTCAGCACTGCACCATAGACTCAGCACTGACCATAGACTCAACACTGCCCCAATGGACTCAACACTGCCCATAGACTCAACACTGCCCATAGACTCAACACTGCACAATAGATTCAACACTGCCCATAGACTCAACACTGCACCATAGACTCAACACTGCACCATAGACTCAACACTGCCCCAATGGACTCAACACTGCACCATAGACTCAACACTGCCCATAGACTCAACACTGCCCATAGACTCAACACTGCACCATAGACTCAACACTGCCCATAGACTCAACACTGCACATAGACTCAACACTGCACATAGACTCAACACTGCCCCAATGGACTCAACACTGCACCATAGACTCAACACTGCCCATAGACTCAACACTGCACATAGACTCAACACTGCCCATAGACTCAACACTGCCATAGACTCAACACTGCACATAGACTCAACACTGCACATAGACTCAACACTGCACCAGACTCAACACATAGACTCAACACTGCACATAGACTCAACACTGCCCATAGACTCAACACTGCACATAGACTCAACACTGCACATAGACTCAACACTGCCCATAGACTCAACACTGCACCATAGACTCAACACTGCCCATATCTTTCTGTATATCTCTGTTTCTGTCTCTCTCTGTGTCTCTCCGTCTCTCTGTCTCTCTCTGTATATCACTCTGTCTCTCTCTGTAAGTCTCTGTCTTTCTGTCTCTCTCTGTATATCGCTCTGTCTCTCTCTGTAAGTCTCTGTCTCTCTCTGTATATCGCTCTGTCTGTCTCTGTCTCTCTCTGTATGTCTCCACCTCTCTCCGTGTCACCCCCATGTAGGCGTGCGAGGCTCAGCACTCCAGTCTGCTCAACTTCGGCATGCTGCTGCCCTGCGCCATCGACCGTTTCCGTGGTGTGGAGTTCGTCTGCTGCCCTCTGGATCCCCAGCGAGCTGCCCATGAGGGGCAGCAGCAGCAGCCAGAAGGGCAGCAGCAGGAGGAAGAGGAGCAGGAGGATAGGAATCTCAACGTCGGATTCACCTCTCAGGAGCTGCGGCCCATCGATCCGGTGTACGACTGGTGGGAGGGCGGCCATGGCACGGACAGCAACTACCAGGCTGGGTGAGTGAGAGACATAGCAACTACCAGGCGGGGTGAGTGAGAGACATAGCAACTACCAGGCTGGGTGAGTGAGAGACATAGCAACTACCAGGCTGGGTGAGTGAGAGACATAGCAACTACCAGGCTGGGTGAGTGAGAGACATAGCAACTACCAGGCTGGGTGAGTGAGAGACATAGCAACTACCAGGCTGGGTGAGTGAGAGACATAGCAACTACCAGGCGGGGTGAGTGAGAGACATAGCAACTACCAGGCTGGGTGAGTGAGAGACATAGCAACTACCAGGCTGGGTGAGTGAGAGACATAGCAACTACCAGGCTGGTGAGTGAGAGACATAGCAACTACCAGGCTGGGTGAGTGAGAGACATAGCAACTACCAGGCTGGGTGAGTGAGAGACATAGCAACTACCAGGCTGGGTGAGTGAGAGACATAGCAACTACCAGGCTGGGTGAGTGAGAGACATAGCAACTACCAGGCTGGGTGAGTGAGAGACATAGCAACTACCAGGCTGGGTGAGTGAGAGACATAGCAACTACCAGGCTGGGTGAGTGAGAGACATAGCAACTACCAGGCTGGGTGAGTGAGAGACATAGCAACTACCAGGCTGGGTGAGTGAGAGACATAGACAGCAACTACCAGGCTGGGTGAGTGAGAGACATAGCAACTACCAGGCTGGGTGAGTGAGAGACACAGCAACTACCAGGCTGGGTGAGTGAGAGACATAGCAACTACCAGGCTGGGTGAGTGAGAGTTGTGTGGCACAGACAGCAACTACCAGGTGGGTGGGTGTGAGTTGTGTGGCACAGACAGCAACTACCAGGTGGGTGGGTGTGAGTTGTGACACACAGATAACAACTACCAGGCTGGGTGGGTGTGAGTTGTGACACACAGATAACAACTACCAGGCTGGGTGGGTGTGAGTTGTGACACACAGATAACAACTACCAGGCTGGGTGGGTGTGAGTTGTGACACACAGATAACAACTACCAGGCTGGGTGGGTGCGAGTTGTGACACACAGATAACAACTACCAGGCTGGGTGGGTGTGAGTTGTGACACACAGATAACAACTACCAGGCTGGGTGGGTGTGAGTTGTGACACACAGATAACAACTATCAGGCTGGGTGGGTGCGAGTTGTGACGCACAGATAACAACTATCAGGCTGGGTGGGTGTGAGTTGTGTGGCACAGATAACAACTATCAGGCTTGGTGGGTGTGAGTTGTGACACACAGATAACAACTATCAGGCTGGGTGGGTGTGAGTTGTGACACACAGATAACAACTATCAGGCTGGGTGGGTGTGAGTTGTGTGGCACAGATAACAACTATCAGGCTTGGTGGGTGTGAGTTGTGACACACAGATAACAACTACCAGGCTAAGTGGGTGTGAGTTGTGAGGCACAGATAACAACTATCAGGCTGGGTGGGTGTGAGTTGTGTGGCACAGATAACAACTACCAGGCTGGGTGGGTGTGAGTTGTGTGGCACAGATAACAACTACCAGGCTAAGTGGGTGTGAGTTGTGTGGCACAGATAACAACTACCAGGCGGGTGGGTGTGAGTTGTGAGGCACAGATAACAACTATCAGGCTGGGTGGGTGTGAGTTGTGTGGCACAGATAACAACTATCAGGCTGGGTGGGTGTGAGTTGTGAGGCACAGATAACAACTACCAGGCTAAGTGGGTGTGAGTTGTGAGGCACAGATAACAACTACCAGGCTGGGTGGGTGTGAGTTGTGTGGCACAGATAACAACTATCAGGCTAGGTGGGTGTGAGTTGTGTGGCACAGATAACAACTATCAGGCTAAGTGGGTGTGAGTTGTGAGGCACAGATAACAACTACCAGGCTGGGTGGGTGTGAGTTGTGTGGCACAGATAACAACTACCAGGCTGGGTGGGTGTGAGTTGTGAGGCACAGATAACAACTACCAGGCTAAGTGGGTGTGAGTTGTGAGGCACAGATAACAACTATCAGGCGGGTGGGTGTGAGTTGTGTGGCACAGATAACAACTACCAGGCGGGGTGGGTGTGAGTTGTGAGGCACAGATAACAACTACCAGGCTAGGTGGGTGTGAGCTGTGAGGCACAGATAACAACTACCAGGCTAAGTGGGTGTGAGCTGTGAGGCACAGATAACAACTATCAGCGGGGTGGGTGTGAGTTGTGTGGCACAGATAACAACTACCAGGCTTGGTGGGTGTGAGTTGTGACACACAGATAACAACTACCAGGCTAAGTGGGTGTGAGTTGTGAGGCACAGATAACAACTATCAGGCTAAGTGGGTGTGAGCTGTGAGGCACAGATAACAACTACCAGGCTAAGTGGGTGTGAGCTGTGAGGCACAGATAACAACTATCAGGCGGGGTGGGTGTGAGTTGTGTGGCACAGATAACAACTATCAGGCTTGGTGGGTGTGAGTTGTGAGGCACAGATAACAACTATCAGGCTTGGTGGGTGCGAGTTGTGTGGCACAGATAACAACTATCAGGCTTGGTGGGTGCGAGTTGTGTGGCACAGATAACAACTACCAGGCTTGGTGGGTGTGAGTTGTGAGGCACAGATAACAACTATCAGGCTTGGTGGGTGCGAGTTGTGTGGCACAGATAACAACTATCAGGCTTGGTGGGTGCGAGTTGTGTGGCACAGATAACAACTATCAGGCTGGTGGTGCGAGTTGTGACACACAGATAACAACTATCAGGCTAGGTGGGTGTGAGTTGTGACACACAGATAACAACTATCAGGCTGGGTGGGTGCGAGTTGTGACACACAGATAACAACTATCAGGCTAGGTGGGTGTGAGTTGTGACACACAGATAACAACTATCAGGCGGGGTGGGTGCGAGTTGTGAGGTGACATAGATAACAACTATCAGGCTGGGCGGGTGAGTGTGGGTGTATGCCCGGCTCTCTTGCTCACTTCTCCTCACCCGTCGTAGTGAGGAGCTCGCCGTGGACGACTCTCCACCTCCACCTCCTCCTGCCCTCGCCAATGGCGACGGCGACGCTGGCGACGATGATGGCGACGAAGATGCCGGTGACGGTGATGATGATGAGGAGGAGGGGGGTGATGATGGCGACAATGACGATGGCGACGATGGTGACGACGATGGCAATGATGGCGACGACGATGGCGACGACGATGGCGACGATGGCGGCAACGATGGCGACGACGATGGCAACGATGGCGACGATGATGATGAGGTGGAGGATGGAGTCACCGTCACCACGACCACTGAGTGGGGTGAGAGGGAGGGGAGGGAGGGAGGGAGGGAGGGAGGAGGGAGGGAGGGAGGGGAGGGAGGGGAGGGAGGAGGGGAGGGAGGGAGGGAGGGAGGGAGGGAGGGAGGGAGGGAGGAGGGAGGGAGGGAGACCTCCACAGCCGTGCTCACTCCACTGCTGGATGGACACAGATAATAAAACAGAGACACCTCTACTCAGTGTAGCCTTCTGCATTCTAGAGGCTATACGGGGGAGCTTCGTGTGTGTTGTGTCTCTCTCTGGCTGTGTCAGTGTGTGTGTCTGTATGGCTGTGTGTCTATATGGCTGTGTGGCTGTGTGTGTCTGTGTATGTCTGTGTATGTCTGTGTGTGGCTGTGTGTGGCTGTGTGTCTGTGTGGTTGTGTGACTGTTTGTTTGTATGGCTGTGTGTCTGTGTGTTTATATGGCTGTGTATGTCTGTGTGGCTGTGTGTCTCTATGGCTGTGTCTGTGTGTGTCTGTGTGTGTCTTGTGTGTGTCTTGTGTGTGTCTTGTGTGTGTCTTGTGTGTGTCTTGTGTGTGTCTTGTGTGTGTCGTGGCTGTGTCTGTGGCTGTGTCTGTGTGTGTCTGCGTGTCTGTGTGTGTCTGTATGGCTGTGTGTGTCTCTATGTGTGGCTGTGTGTGTGTGGCTGTGTGTCTGTGTGTGTCTGTATGGCTGTGTGTCTGTGTGTGTCTGTGTGTGTCTGGGGAGAGGCCTCTCCCCTTATGGCGTCTGCGACCACCACAGTGGCTAAACGGGGGCTCTGGACGGGTGCGAGGGGCTGGTAACCCCTCCACTCTCAATTCATTACCACTAAACTATGAATGAAACATAAATTTGTAACATATAAGCTTGTGCCAGAGGCCCGGGGTGACAGGCTTCTATGACGTCTCCTGGCCAAACCCCAATTGGTTGAATGTTCGAACGCTCACTGCGGAGGAGAGGCTGCCACTCCTTTGTCGGGAGCTGGACCGGTACCGCCTGGATCTCTGTGGCATTCAGGAGGTCCGGTGGACCGGTTCTGGTTCCTGCCACCATGAGGGGTGTACAGTCCTCCACTCGGGGCAGGAGACTGCCAAACAACAGGGTGTGGCTCTTCTTCTGAACAAAGAATGAAGGGGCGTGGGAGCGTGGCGGTGAGGTGTGGGAAGTTGTAAGCCCCAGGATACTTTGGGTTCGCCTTCCCATCAACCGGAGGCGAGGAGTGGTGGTCGTGGGTTACTTATGCCCCCACCGAAGACGAACATCCGTGGAGGGATGCAGGCAAAGCCGATGAGTCGGATGCCTTCTATGACCTCCTGTCACAGGTGCTGGCTAAAGTGGCCACTCGGGACAGAGTCATCTTGTTGGGTGACTTCAATGCCCGAGTTGGTCATGATGCTGGCACCTGCTCTGGAGTGATTGGAAGGCATGGGCCAGATCAGCTCAATAACAACGGTAGGAGGCTGCTAGATTTGTGTGCAACCCATGGGCTTGTAATTACCAACACACTCTTCCGGCATTGGCGCATCCACACAACATCATGGATGCATGCCGGGATGCCGGGTCCAAGCAAGAACATCTGCTGGACTACATAGTGAAGGACCAGCGGATGCGAGCCCATGTCCTTGACACCAGGACCTACTGTGGAGCTGATCTGCCCTCTGACCATCGACTAGTCATCTGTAAGATGCGCCTGCCATTCTTCCACTCCGGTGGTGGGTGTACACCAGGACCCAATTCCAACCAAAAGTGGCCTGGTCTCAATTAGCTGATGAAAGTTGCAAGCGAGAATTTCATCATCGCTTGCAGCTGGGGTTGGCATCGTCCCCCACTCCACCTGATGTCGAGGGTAAATGGGCGAGGTTTAAGACTGTGACTCAGCTGCAATGGCTGCTTTGGGTACGCGGTCCAGACCTCCCCAGAAACCCTGGCTGACAGAGGAGGTGTTCAGGTTAATTGATAAAAAGCGACAGGCCCACTCTCATCGCCTACAGCATCCCACGTCAGAGAATGAGGAGGTTTACCGCAGCCTTCGCTCGGAGGTTCGGAGAGCCGTAAGGCGCTGCAAGGATGGGTGGTGGTCAGGGGTTGCTGAGGAGATGGAGTCTGCCTCAGTGGCCCGCTATCACAAATCACTATTTAACTCCATCAAAAAGTAACCTGCAGCACCACACCTATTACCATCATTAGGGGAAAAACGGTGATCCAATCTCCGACCCCCAGGAACAGGTTTGCAGATTTGCTGAGCATTTCTGTGAGGTCCTGGGGAGGGAAATCTCTCGGCCAGGAAAACATCATGGCACAAAGTGGGGATAACCCTGCTGAGGCTGCGGTGCCTCAAATATTGGAAGAGGTCACCCCCTGTGAGTGGCTGGCTGAGGTGCCAGCTGTTGAGGAAGTACTGAAGGCGATCCGGAGTCTGAGACCAGGAAAGGCACCGGGCAGAGATGATCTCCAAGCGAAATGCTGAGGGAGGTAGCGTTTGTGCACAGACTGCCCTATATGACATCATAACAACACTGGACCGCTGACGGGACCGCAGGATTGGAAGGATGCCCTGGTGGTCCCCCTCTTTAAGAAGGGGGACCGCACAGACTGTAACAACTACAGGGGCATCTCACTCCTCAGTGTGCCAGGAAAGGTCCTGGCAAGGATTATTCAACATCGCCTTGCTAGGCACGCTGAGGAGAGGCTTGCGGAGCCCCAATGCGGTTTCAGGAAAGGGCGGTCCTGCACAGATGCCATATTTTCTGTCCATCTGCTACAGCAGAGGTGTAGGGAATTCCAAAAAGACCTACATCTCTGCTTTATTGACCTGGTCAAGGCCTATGATACCATCAGTAGGCCTGGGCTCTGGGTTGTTCTTCGTGCTTTCGGAGTCCCTGACCCTCTGCTCACGATCATTAAGGACCTTCATGATGGTGAGCGGGCCCGGGTAAAACGACGTGGCCGGGAGTCGGAGCCTGTCCCTGTACACCTTGGGGTGCGACAGGGATGTCCTCTGGCTCCCACATTATTTAACATCTATTTCGACTGCGTAGTTCGTGAAGCCTTCAATAGCTGTACCGGGGGAATTTCCATTTGGTACAGATATAATGGGAGGCTGATGGACGCCCGGGTGCGATCAAGGGATGGCTCCCTATTGGTCAACCACGTTATGTATGCCAATGATTTGGTAATAGCTGCTCATTCAGAAGAGGAGTTGGAGACGCTGCTGCTGAGACTGGAGCGTGCCACTAAGAGGTGGGGCCTTACCATCAGCCCCACCAAAACTAAGCACCTGCCTGGGTATTTTGTACCACTGGACACTCCAACCCCACAACTCCCAATCGGTGATGGGGCAGTTGTGGAGAGAGTGGAAAGTTTCCCATACCTGGGCAGTGTGCTTATGACCGGCTCCAGTTTATCAGCAGAGGTCTCACTCCGAATCAGTCGAGCGGCAATATCTTTTCATCGGTTACGTAACGCTGTGTGGAAGCTACCTGGTCTGTCGCTCCGCACGAAGCTTCAGGTCTTCTCGGCCACGGTCATTCCCTCCCTTCTCTACGCTTGCGAAACGTGGACCCCCCTAATGGAGCATCTTCGCCGGTTGGAAACATTTAGGCTGGCCTGCCTACGATCCATCCTGGTTTAACCAGGCTGGATTGTATGAGGAGCTCACAAATCCTTGAAAGATCTGGGCAAAGTCCCATCGGTGAGCTCCTCCGGCAGGCAAGGCTGCGTTGGCTGGGTCATGTAGCCCGCATGCCCAGCCACCGCATGCCTAAACAGCGTTTGTTCGGCCGAATCGAGGGGTTAAATGGGCGCAGCACGGGCTGGAGAAGAGATGGAGTGATGTGGTACAGGAGGACGTGGAGCTGAGTGGACTTGCCGATGACCGGTACCAGCGGTGTCAAGATCGGCTTCCGTGGAGGAGGAAGCTCGTGAAGGACGCTGCTGCTACTGGGCAGTGCCAGGCTAAGTGCACTGTGAGGCTACTGACATCCACCGCACTTAATGGCGAATGGCGGATGTTGTTGTTGTGGGTACTTGAAGAGAAAAAATATAAATATTGGGGCAGGAGGCACGGGGTGTAGAGTAGTGCCCCGGTTGTGCATCATTTGGAATATTGTAAAATTCGGCAAGGCCAGAGCCCGCCTGTGTCGTATGAATAAGGTTACTGTTTGTAGAAATTATTCAAGCGGCTTCCAAATATTATCACACAAACCATGAACCTCCCCTCTCCCCCTCCCTCTCTCCCCTCTCCCCTCTCTCCCTCCTTCCCTCTCCCCTCCCTCTCTATCTCCCCCTCTCTCCTTCTCAACCCCTCTTTCTCCTCCCTCCCTCTCGCTCTCTCTCTCCCCGCAGCTGCCAGTTCCATCTCCCCATCTCCCACGACCACCTCCTCCGCCCCCCGCTCCTCCTCTCCTCCGGCCGTGGAGGGGGGGGAGCAGGGAGAGATATTGGGGGGGGGCGAGGAAAAAGAGGAGGAGGAGGTGAAGGAGGAGGAGGTGAAGGAGGAGGAGGAGGAGGTGGAGGAGGTGGCCGGGGGGAGCATCGTAGATTCCTCGCCGCCAAGGAAGCTCTCGAGCGGAGTCACAGGGAGGAGATGGGGCTGGCGATGAGAGCGTGGGAGCAGCGTGGGAGCAGCCCCGGGGAGAGAGGGGGACTCATCCAGGTGGGGGGAGCGTGGGGGGGGGGAGCGTGGGGGAGAGAGGGGGACTCATCGAGCGTGGGGGAGCGTGTGGGGGAGCATGTGGGGGGGGGCGAGTGTGGGGGGGGCGAGTGTGTGGGGGATGCATGTGGGGGGGGGCGAGTGTGGGGGGGGCAAGTGTGGGGGGGAGTGTGGGGGGGTTCTCTGCTGTGGAGTGAATGGTGTTGACACATTAACAGTTGACCCATTGACCCGTCTACCTGTTGACACATTGAATCTTTGATCTATTAATCTTTGATCCGTTGACCGACTGACACATTGACCCGTCTACCTGACCCATCAGGGGTGTTGAGTCGGCTCCGCGGCGACCGCACTGGCATGTTGGGCGCGTTGAGTCGCCTAGCCAGCTGTGCCGGGTTGCTACAGGTCAAGTCAACAGTGGCACCTTGACAGGGCAGTGGGGTCACATCCAGTCGATCCGTCAAGCCGTTGCCTGGTGACTGGTTGACTGGTTGAGTGGTTGGTTGAGTGGTTGACTGGTTGAGTGGTTGACTGGTTGTTGTTGTTGCCGTTGTTAAGCGGTTCCAGCTGGAGGTGTCCCGCATGGACCGTGCGTACGCCCAGCGCAGGCAGCTGCTGCTGCAGGGCCATGCGCGGCGCGCCCAGCAGGCGCTGAGCGACCGCCGCAGGGCGGCACTGGAGGAGCTGCTGGGCACGGTGCAGGGGATCACGAGACGCGGGTAGCCACCACCACCTACTAGTAGTACTACTAGTATTACTACCACACAGATCCCCATAGACTCACCACACAGAGACCCATAGACTCACCACACGGAGACCCATAAACTCACCACACAGATACCATCGACTCACCACACAGAGACCCATAGACTCACACAGAGACCTATAGACTCACACAGAGACCCATAGACTCACCACACAGATACCCATAGATCACCACACAGAGACCTATAGACTCACACAGAGACCCATAGACTCATCACACAGAGACCCATAGACTCATTACACAGAGACCCATAGACTCGCACACAGAGACCCATAGACTCACCACACAGAGATCCACAGACTCACCACACAGAGATCTACAGACTCATCACACAGAGACCTATAGACTCATCGCACAGAGACCCACAGACTCACCACACAGAGATCCACAGACTCATCACACAGAGACCTATAGACTCATCACACAGAGACCACAGACTCACCACACAGATATCCATGGACTCACCACACAGAGACCCATAGACGTTGTCCGTGTGTCTCAACGTGTATTTGTGTGTGTGTGTGTCTCACCATGTGTCTCTGTGTGTGTGTGTCACCGTGTGTGTGTGTGTCACGTGTGTGTGTGTGTCACGTGTGTGTGTCTCCGTGTGTGTGTGTCACCGTGTGTGTCACGGTGTGTGTCACTGTGTGTGTGTGTCACTGTGTGTGTGTGTCACCGTGTGACACACACGGTAGTGTAGCGGTTAGCGCGCTGCGCTATGAACCTGGCGACCCGGGTTCGATTCCCGCTCACGGCTAACACCAGTGACGATTATCTGAACCGGTCCTGGGCCTCCCCTAGGTCGACTCAGCCTTAAATGAGTACCTGGTGCGGTGTGTAAACATCGCCACTAGGGAGACAAAGGCGGTCGGCGTGGTGCTGGCCACCCACTCCCTCGTGTACCGTTCCGGCCTTCATAGGTGCTCGCTAACAGCACTTGCCCCTACAGTCTGTTCAGGCTATACGGGGAATTTTGTCTTTATCTTTGTGTCACGTGTGTGTTTGTCACTGTGTGTGTCACCGTGTGTGTGTGTCACCGTGTGTGTGTCCCCGTGTGTGTGTGTCACGCGTGTGTGTGTGTCACCGTGTGTGTGTGTCACNGTGTGTGTGTCAGTGTGTGTGTCACCGTGTGTGTGTGTGTCACCGTGTGTGTGTGTGTGTCACCGTGTGTGTGTGTGTTCACCGAGTGTGTGTGTCACTGTGTGTGTGTGTGTCACAGTGTGTGTGTCACCNTGTGTGTGTCACCNTGTGTGTGGTGTCACCGTGTGTGTGTGTGTGTCACCGTGTGTGTCATCGTGTGTGTGTCACCGTGTGTGTGTCACCGTGTGTGTCATTGTGTGTGTGTCACCGTGTGTGTGTGTGTCACCGTGTGTGTGTGTCACCGTGTGTGTGTGTGTCACCGTGTGTGTGTGTGTGTGTGTCACCGCGTGTGTGTGTGTGTGACCGTGTGTGTGTGTCACCGTGTGTGTGTGTGTCACCGTGTGTGTAGCCACACCGCGTGGTGCAGGCTCTCCGGCACTACCTGAAAGCCGAGTCCAAAGACCGCACGCACGCCCTGAGGCACCTCCAGCACACGGCCAGCGTCGACCCCGCAAGGGCACAGGCCATGAAGGCCCAGGTGGGAGATTGGTGGGGGGAGAGGGGGAGGGGGCTGGGGGGAGGGGAAGCAGAGGGGAGGGAGGGGAAGGGGGGGGGTGCAGGGTTGGCGACTTCCTCCAAACTTTGAGGCACAAAAAAATGCCTCTCCCAATCTCTCTCTATACTCTCCCCAAACTCTCCCTAATCTCTCTCCAATTTCTCTCCAATTTCTCTCTAAACTCTCTCTAATCTCTCTCTAATTCCTCTCTAATCTCTCCGCCCAGGTGGATGCTCACCTGTTGGCTATCGACGAACGAATCAACCAGACCCTGGCGCTGCTGCTGGGACGCCTCCCACCACTCTCCTCCGACATGCAGCGCCAGATCGGTAGTAACACAGCAGTAGTAGTAGTAGCACAGTAGTAGTAGTAACACAGCAGTAGTAGTAGTAACGTAGTCGTAGTAACACAGTAGTAGTAGTAACACAGCAGTAGTAGTAGTAACACAGTAGTAGTCGTAACGTAGTAGTAGTAACACAGTAGTAGTCGTAACGTAGTAGTAGTAACACAGTAGTAGTAGTAACACAGCAGTAGTAGTAGTAACATAGTCGTAGTAACACAGTAGTAGTAGTAACACAGTAGTAGTAGTAACACAGTAGTAGTAGTAACACAGCAGTAGTAGTAGTAACACAGCAGTAGTAGTAGTAACACAGTAGTAGTCGTAACGTAGTAGTAGTAACACAGTAGTAGTAGTCGTAACGTAGTAGTAGTAACACAGTAGTAGTAGTAACACAGTAGTAGTAGTAACACAGTAGTAGTAACACAGTAGTAGTAGTAACAGTAGTAGTAGTAACACAGTAGTAGTAGTCGTAACGTAGTAGTAGTAACACAGTAGTAGTAGTAACACAGCAATAGTAGTAGTAACACAGTAGTAGTAGTAACACAGTAGTAGTAGTAACACAGTAGTAGTAGTAACACAGCAGTAGTAGTAGTAACACAGCAGTAGTAGTAGTAACACAGTAGTAGTCGTAACGTAGTAGTAGTAACACAGTAGTAGTAGTCGTAACGTAGTAGTAGTAACACAGTAGTAGTAGTAACACAGTAGTAGTAGTAACACAGTAGTAGTAACACAGTAGTAGTAGTAACAGTAGTAGTAGTAACACAGTAGTAGTAGTCGTAACGTAGTAGTAGTAACACAGTAGTAGTAGTAACACAGCAGTAGTAGTAGTAACACAGTAGTAGTAGTAACACAGTAGTAGTAGTAACAGTAGTAGTAGTAACACAGTAGTAGTAGTCGTAACGTAGCAGTAGTAACACAGTAGTAGTAGTAACACAGTAGTAGTAGTAACACAGTAGTAGTAGTAACAGTAGTAGTAGTAACACAGTAGTAGTAGTCGTAACGTAGTAGTAGTAACACAGTAGTAGTAGTAACACAGCAGTAGTAGTAGTAACACAGTAGTAGTAACAGTAGTAGTAGTAACACAGTAGTAGTAGTCGTAACGTAGTAGTAGTAACACAGTAGTAGTAGTAACACAGTAGTAGTAGTAACACAGTAGTAGTAGTAACACAGTAGTAGTAACACAGTAGTAGTAGTAACACAGCAGTAGTAGTAACACAGTAGTAGTAGTAACACAGTAGTAGTAGTAACACAGCAGTAGTAGTAGTAACACAGCAGTAGTAGTAACACAGTAGTAGTAGTAACACAGTAGTAGTAGTAACACAGCAGTAGTAGTAACACAGTAGTAGTAGTAACAATAGTAGTAGTAACACAGTAGTAGTAGTAACACAGTAGTAGTAACACAGCAGTAGTAGTAGTAGTAACACAGCAGTAGTAGTAGTAACACAGTAGTAGTAGTAACATAGCAGTAGTAGTAACACAGCAGTAGTAGTAACAGTAGTAGTAGTAACACAGTAGTAGTAGTAACACAGTAGTAGTAGTAACACAGTAGTAGTAGTAACACAGCAGTAGTAGTAACACAGTAGTAGTAGTAGTAACACAGCAGTAGTAGTAGTAACACAGCAGTAGTAGTAGTAACACAGTAGTAGTAGTAACACAGCAGTAGTAGTAGTAACACAGCAGTAGTAGTAACACAGTAGTAGTAGTAGTAACAGTAGTAGTAGTAGTAACAGTAGTAGTAACACAGTAGTAGTAGTAACACAGTAGTAGTAGTAACACAGTAGTAGTAGTAACACAGTAGTAGTAGTAACACAGCAGTAGTAGTAACACAGTAGTAGTAGTAACACAGTAGTAGTAGTAACACAGCAGTAGTAGTAGTAACAGTAGTAGTAGTAGTAACAGTAGTAGTAACACAGTAGTAGTAGTAACACAGTAGTAGTAGTAACACAGTAGTAGTAGTAACACAGTAGTAGTAGTAACACAGCAGTAGTAGTAACACAGTAGTAGTAGTAGTAACACAGCAGTAGTAGTAGTAACACAGCAGTAGTAGTAGTAACACAGTAGTAGTAGTAACACAGCAGTAGTAGTAGTAACACAGCAGTAGTAGTAACACAGTAGTAGTAGTAGTAACAGTAGTAGTAGTAGTAACAGTAGTAGTAACACAGTAGTAGTAGTAACACAGCAGTAGTAGTAACACAGCAGTAGTAGTAACACAGCAGTAGTAGTAACACAGCAGTAGTAGTAACACAGCAGTAGTAGTAACACAGTAGTAGTAGTAACACAGCAGTAGTAGTAACACAGCAGTAGTAGTAACACAGCAGTAGTAGTAACACAGCAGTAGTAGTAACACAGTAGTAGTAGTAACACAGTAGTAGTAGTAACACAGTAGTAGTAGTAACACAGCAGTAGTAGTAACACAGCAGTAGTAGTGTAGAGGTGTAATTGTGCATGGCCACGGAGGTAGAGGTGTAATTGTGCATGGCCACGGATGGCTAACAAACACAATGGGCGGGGTTAGGGCCGTACACAGGGGAGGTGCTCGCACCGACGTCCGCACCTGCATCCCCACGGGCCCCTCCCGGGGGCCGAGTCTATAAAGGGTGGTGAGCCGGAGGGCTCGAGGTCGAGATCAGCTTTAACCAGCGAAGACGGAAGACCAGCTAGAATAGGCCCCAGAGCTCCCCTGGCTCGCTGTCCTTGTAAGGCCGACCAGGGCAAGCCGGTGGCGTGGCCCCGAGAGCCCAGACTGACGAGCCGGTCTGGAGACTCAGGGTGCCGGGATCCCAGCTTGACCAGGGCTGGGATAGGTAGCCTCCCCTAGCTCCGTAGTGGAGGACTTGGGCGTAGGTTAGCGGGGTTAGATGTTGTGTATCCCTGTAGACAAGTGAAGGGACGATACCCCTTAAGTACTGCGTGTACCCGTTACTGTGCACAAGTTGGTGTAATAAATAAGTGTGCCTCCGACCCTGTCGTCAAGCCTCCTAAATACTTACTACATCTGGTGTCAGAAGTAAAACGTTCAACGATGGACACACGAGGGACGACACGTACCAGGGAGTCGGAGATAGAAGACGCCACGGCCGAATCACCACCAGAGATGGCCGGGGTCGGATCGGAGCAGCCGGGCTGAGTACGCCCGCGCTGCTACGACAGGAAGGGGGGGATGCGTCGGCCGAGGGACTCCGGCTGGCTCACTCCCGCCTGGCGGAACTGCTCTACGCCGCGGCCGCCGCGTTGGAGGAGATCACGCGGCTGGGGGCTGGAGGGGCTGCGCGGGACGACGACAGCAGCCGACGCGCGGCGACGTTTCCCGCCACCCCGACGCGGCTCGCGGTTAAATTTCCCGCCATCACTACAGTGCGAGCAGAGGGCGGGGCCGGCCCGCGTCAGGTGACTGCTGAGGGCCAAGCACAAGCCGTGACATCATCAACACCGGCCAGCGCGTCAACAACGGAGCGACCGGCGATGCCATGCTCACAGCCCGCCCACACTGTAACATCTGCTGGGGACGACGGAGCGCGATCCGCAGCCACGGACGTCGCGTTACAGCAGCGTTTGCCGCCTCTCAAAGAATTCGTGGGCGCGGACGGAGACTGGGCGGCTTCAGGAGACGGTTCATCGCTCATCAGGAAATGGCGAACTGGACGGACGCCGAAGCACTACGCGCGCTGCCGGCGATGCTGGACAACGACGCCCTGGCTACTCTCACCTCGGCGCCTAAGGAAAAGCGCGCCACGCTGCACTTGGCGTTGCAGCTGCTGTCAGCTGTCTATGGTCCGCCTTCGGACTGCAGGCAGCTATTCCACGATCGCCATCGGGGCGCCAACGAATCGCCCCTGGCCTTCCGGACGGCTCTCCTGGCCATGGCAAAGGCAGCTTTCCCGCGGATGGACGAGGAGGGAGTGGACGCCATGGTGGCTGAAAAGCTGCTACTACTCGCTGATGAGCTGAACGTCACCGTCTTGGCTCAAGACGGCGCAGAGATGTCGTCCTTGCTGGTCGCGCGCCACATCCACGGGGCTTGCGGTCCCTGCGTCGCAAGGCCGCCAAGGGGGTGACCAGCCATGCCATGGCGGCCACCACCCTCCCACCGGAGGAGGTCTGCGGGGTGGAGCGGCGGGGGGAATGGAGATCGGCGGCACCACAGGCTCGGACCGGACCGAGCCGCCAGGAGCAGCCCAGGCCATCTGGGGCGCTCACACGGTGCTACAACTGTGGCCTTCAAGGCCACGTTGCGTCAGGGTGCCGGGCTCCCCGTCAGCGCGGGGCGACACCTCGCCAGGACGCCGCGCCATCCCCACCCAAGCTCCAGCAGAGAAATACGGCGAGTCGTGGCACCTCACACGTTTGGCCCGTGCACACATCCGACACACACTCGCGCGCTAAAACGGACAGGGTTCAAAAATCGACGGCCGTTGCGTCGGATTGTTCTGAAATGCGGCGAGCGCTCCAACCGGGTCAGTGGTCGGCGCCCATCGTGTCGTTGCAGCGTCGGCGGGATCGTCGGTCGTGGTCGGTCACATTGATGGGGTAGAGGTGCGGATTTTAATTGACACGGGCATCGGCGACCATTATCTCTGATTTGATTTATAACATCCTTCCCGTTCAAAGTCGTCCCTTGCTCCCCGTTGACGTGCCATGCTATGCCGCTAACGGGGGCTCGCTGGGCCTTATTGGGCAAATCCGCGCCAAAATTTGCATTGGAGACAGTAAATTATCCGGGCCTGTTTTGGTTTCCTCCTCACTCGCGGTTCCGTGCCTGTTGGGGACGGATTTCTTGGCCAAAATGCCCATTCGTATCTTGATTGACCAGGGGTGCATCGAGCTCCCGTCGGGCCGACGTGTTACATTTTTGTCTTCGCCCACCACGGGGCGTCGGGCATTTGCCACCGTGCAGGCGCTCGTGACAAAAACTGTGCGCGTACCCCCGGGGGCTCAGATGCTCGTCCCTCTTAGGTTGCGTCGGCCGTTTGCGGAAGGGGTTGCGGATTCGGGGGTCTTGTTGGGACCATCTCGGGCCGGGGTCAATGGACCCGATTTGCTAGCGGCTCAGACCATGGTGAAAGGGGATGGGGACCCCTTCATTGCAGTCTTTAATGTCGGATCGCGAACGGCCGTGGTTCCTCAAGGGACCGTGCTTGCACACGCAACGCCGGTACCCTATGAGGAACCACTCGTGGGTCAGGTAAGCACCGATCCTCCGTCGCGACCGCATTCGGACTGTGATGATGGATGGCTGGATGCGCTTTGCGCGGGATCAGTGGACCTGTCCGACTCGCAGCGTGCGCAGCTGCGAGTTCTCCTGAACGAATTTGCCGACGTTTTTAGTCAACACAAATTTGATATTGGGTGTACTAAATTGCTGCGACACCATATTGACACAGGTGACAGCGCGCCAATCCGCCAAAATTCCTTTCGGTTGAGTCCCGCCGAAAAGGATCATGTCAAATCGGCTGTTGATGACATGCTAGCCGCCGATATCATTTCCCCTTCCAACAGCCCGTGGGGCGCGCCGATCGTTTTGGTGAAAAAACACGACGGCTCACTGCGGTTTTGTGTCGACTTTCGGCGATTGAACAAAATTTCTGTGGCAGATGCGTACCCGCTTCCTCGAATGGATGAGTCGCTCGATGCCTTGGCGGGGGCGCGATTCTTTTCCACCCTCGATTTACTTTCTGGATTCTGGCAGCTTCCTCTGGATGACGAATCCAAACCTAAGACGGCTTTCCGTACACCGCAAGGCCTCTTCCAATTTAACCGCTTGCCGATGGGCTTACATTCCGCGCCAGCAACTTTTCAGGGGTTAATGGAACTGGTCTTGGCAGGCTTGCAATGGGATTCGTGTTTGATTTACTTGGACGACGTCATCGTCTTTAGCAAATCGTTCGATGAACACCTCCAGAGATTGCGTGCTGTTTTTCTCAAAATGCGGGCTGCCAATTTAAAATTTAAACCGCAGAAGTGCATTTGCTCCGCGAATCGGTGCGGTATTTGGGTCACATTGTGGGGCGCTCGGGGATATCCACTGATCCCGCCAAAACGGAATGCGTCAGCTCCTGGCCAACTCCCACCTCGGTGGGAGAGGTCAGGAGTTTCATTGGCTTCGCGTCGTACTACCGACGGTTTGTGGCTGACTTCGCTACGATCGCGAAACCATTGCACGCCTTGACGTCCAAGGGGGTCAGGTTTCATTGGGGGCCGGAGGAAGAGGCTGCTTTTCGCGCCCTCCGGAATGCCCTGGTGGGGGCTCCACCGTTAAATTACCCCGATTTCTCACAACCCTTCTTGCTCGATACAGACGCAAGTAACACGGGCATTGGGGGCGTGCTGTCCCAGCTCATCGGGGCGTAGAGCATGTGGTGGCTTACGGTAGTCGAGTACTGTCTCCGGCGGAACAACCGGTACTGCGTTACCCGTCGGGAATTATTGGCAATTGTTTATTCATTCAGCAGTACCGCCCGTATCTGTACGGTCGGCGTTTCACCGTCCGTACAGATCATGCCGCTCTACAGTACGCCCTGCGGGTTCAACAACCATCGGGGCAGTTGTCCCGATGGTTGGAGATTCTCCAGGACTACGACTTTGTCACCACATATCGTAAGGGCGTCCGCCACACGAACGCTGACGCCCTGTCACGGTTGCCACCCACTTCGGAGTGTGCCTGCCTCTTGGGTTCGGGGCGTTGTAGGCCCCCGAACGTGGCCACCGATTCGGTCTTCGTGGCCGCCGCCGATGCGCCTTCGGCTTCGGGTCCTATCGAGCAAGAAGGGAGGGATTCGTTGCTGGGGTTGTCGGTTGCGGAATGGGGACGCCTGCAAATGGAGGACACCTCCCTCCTCGCTCTGCGCCGTCGCACCGGGGGGTTGGTCAGGGGGTGGCGAACGTTGACTCGTGGGGGTTGTTCAGGGGCTTTTAATGCACTGGGACGGAAAATCCCGCCGCCAACGGCTTGTAGTGCCTGCAGCATTGAGGGGTAAGGTGGTATGGGCTGCGCATGAGCGGCTCCTGCACTTGGGGGTTCACAACACCTTTGCCATGCTCCAGCTCGATTTCTTCTGGCCGGGCATGGCAAAGGACGTGGGGGATCTCTTGGGGTCATGCACGCAATGCGCGCAGCGGAAGCCACCAGCGAGGGGGTCCAACCCTCCGCTGCAGTCCATAAAGGTTTCCCGGGTTAACGAGCTCGTTGCTCTGGATATTCTCGGCCCATTTCCCGCTACACCCAGGGGAAATAGGTATTTATTGACGGGGGTCGAATACTTCACGAGATGGCCTATGGCCTGGCCCCTGGCCAACCAGTCGGCTGCAGCCATCGCGGAGGCCTTTGTCCAGGGCTATGTCCTCGACAAGGGTGCTCCGGAACGGCTGCTGACTGACCAGGGTAAGAATTTTTCGGGGAAACTCCTCCGCGAGGTGTGCGATCTCTTGGGTACAGAGAAAATTCGGACCTCCCCGTATCACCCGCAAACTGACGGGATGGTGGAACGGCTGCATCGGACTGTCACGTCCATGCTGTCCCAGCAGGTATCGGAATCCCAGACAGATTGGGACCTTCGCATTCCCGGTGTGTTACAGCTACAGGATGGCTCCCCACGCGGCCACCGGATTTTCCCCTTTCTTTTTAATGTATGGCCGCGAGGCTAACCCCCCTGTGACGACCCAGCTGAAGCTCTCGGCGCCTCAGGCGAAGTCTACCTTGTCCGAACACGTTAAATTTAACATCAGCAAATTATCTGAGGCGCGGGAATCGGCCGTGCAAAATTCTGAACTCCGCCAGAAGGCGAACGAGAGGCTTCGGCTGGGCGGGTACATGTGTTCAAATGGAAACCAGGGGACAGGGCATGGTTGCACTGTCCCCAGGTGCCGCTGGCAACCTCGTCAAAGTTGGTACGGCCGTGGCGGGGCCAGTGGAGGTCGTACAGGTCTTGCGGCCGCATGTGTTCGCGTCAAATGGGGGAGGCGTCGGTGGTACGTGCACCCCTCAAGGTTGAAACAGTTCATTGCGCCGCCCCGTGGTTCACACACACACACGCATGGCCAAACGTGTGAGGGGTCCGCCGACTCCCCGACGTCGCTGCTCTCGCCTAACCTCACATCAACTGTTCCATCTCCAGGTGCAACAGGAGTGACGGGTCCACGCCCGCCAACCCTCCCGGAGGGGTCGGGGGTCACTCGCCAGTGACGCCAGACTCTCTTGCACCCGGACCATCAACAACCGCTACTGAGCGTGCCAGGGCGGGCCCTTGTGACGGGCCCGCCGTGAGAACGCGCGCCAAAATGCGCAGACTATTGTGAGGTCGGCCGTTGGGGGGCCCTTGCGGACAGTGGGGGGAGGCGTCCGGAGTGCGTGTATATATGTTGGTTTTGGGGAATGGGGTATTTATTCGGGGGGTGCGTCGGGTTATTTTTTTTCTCTTCCTGTTGTTGTTCTTGTTATGGTTCTCATTGTTCTTGTTAAAATTACGCGAGGCACACACACGCTTTTCGGGAGGGATGCACCTTTATTCTGATTTTTTTTTGCAGCCAGGGACGGCTGCGAGCTGTACAGGGGGGGGGTGATGTAGAGGTGTAATTGTGCATGGCCACGGAGGTAGAGGTGTAATTGTGCATGGCCACGGATGGCTAACAAACACAATGGGCGGGGTTAGGGCCGTACACAGGGGAGGTGCTCGCACCGACGTCCGCACCTGCATCCCCCACGGGCCCCTCCCGGGGCCGAGTCCTATAAAGGGTGGTGAGCCGGAGGGCTCGAGGTCGAGATCAGCTTTAACCAGCGAAGACGGAAGACCAGCTAGAATAGGCCCCAGAGCTCCCCTGGCTCGCTGTCCTTTTAAGGGCCGACCAGGGCAAGCCGGTGGCGTGGCCCCGAGAGCCCAGACTGACGAGCCGGTCTGGAGACTCAGGGTGCCGGGATCCCAGCTTGACCAGGGCTGGGATAGGTAGCCTCCCCTAGCTCCGTAGTGGAGGACTTGGGCGTAGGTTAGCGGGGTTAGATGTTGTGTATCCCTGTAGACAAGTGAAGGGGACGATACCCCCTTAAGTACTGCGTGTACCCGTTACTGTGCACAAGTTGGTGTAATAAATAAGTGTGCCTCCGACCCTGTCGTCAAGCCTCCTAAATACTTACTACAGTAGTAACACGGTAGTAGTAGTAACACAGCAGTAGTAGTAACACAGTAGTAGTAGTAACACAGTAGTAGTAGTAACACAGTAGTAGTAGTAACACAGCAGTAGTAACACGGTAGTAGTAGTAGTGACACAACGACCACCACAACGCTTGTGCCAGGCTAGGTGCACGAGGAGGAGGTCACATGACAGACCCATCAGGTGCCATGGGTTACATTTCTGTGCCAGGCGAGATGCTGATTCACCACATGTGCCCCTACTGTGCCAACTCACTTCGATTTATCTACCCAGTGCTCCACCTCATCCACCTCCTCACCACCACCTCACCACCTCCCCCTCTCTTCCCCCCCCCCTCTCTCCCCACAGCCGCCGCTCTCTCCCCACTGCACGAGACCCAACAACAGCAGCAGCAGCGACACAAACAGCACAAACAGCACAAACAACAACAACAACAACAGCAGCAGGCAGAGATCCCCCTGCCTGCCGGTCGCCGTGGCTACGGGAGGGACGCCCTGCCTCTACCTCCCTCTCCTCCCTCCGCCTCTCCCTCCCCTCCTTCTCCCTGCTCCCCCTGGCCGCCTCCACCTCTGGCCCCCCTCCTCCCCTCCTCCTCCTCCTCCACCTCCTCCCCACCTCCTGCTCAAGCAGCGCCCACTCTGCTGCCCACCTCGTCACGGATCGGACAACCCGTGGCTCCAACTCGCTACGCAGGTACGGGATGGAATCACGGAGGGTTCGTGTGGCTGGGTTCACGGTGGTCGTGTGGCTGGGGTCACTGTGGCCGTGTGGCCGTGTTCACGGTGGCCGTGTGGCTGGTATCACGGTGGCCGTGTGGCTGGGTTCCAGATGGCCGTCTGGCCGGGTTCAAGATGGTCGTGTGGCCGGGGTCACGGTGGTCGTGTGGCCGGGGTCACGGTGGTCGTGTGGCCGGGGTCACTGTGGTCGTGTGGCCGGGTTCACGGTGGCCGTGTCTCTGAGTTCATGGTGGTCGTGTGGCCGTGTTCACGGTGGCCGTGTGGCCGGGTTCAAGATGGCTGTGTGGCCGGGTTCACGGTGGCCGTGTGGCCGGGTTCAAGATGGTCGTGTGGCCGGGGTCACGGTGGTCGTGTGGCCGGGGTCACGGTGGTCGTGTGGCTGGGTTCACGGTGGCTGTGTGGCTGGGTTCACGGTGGTCGTGTGGCCGGGTCACGGTGGTCGTGTGGCCGTGTTCACGGTGGCCGTGTGGCCGGGTTCAAGATGGTCGTGTGGCCGGGGTCACGGTGGTCGTGTGGCCGGGTTCACGGTGGCCGTGTCTCTGGGTTCACGGTGGCCGTGTGGCCGTGTTCACGGTGGCCGTGTTCACGGTGGCCGTGTGGCCGGGTTCACGATGGCCATGTGGCCGTGTTCATGTGGTGGCTGTCCGTGGTCGTGGCCGTGTTCACGGTGGTCGTGTGGCCGTGTTCACGGTGGTCGTGTGGCCGTGTTCACGGTGGTCGTGTGGCCGTGTTCACGGTGGTCGTGTGGCCGGGTTCAAGGTGGTCGTGTGGCCGGGTTCACGGTGGCCGTGTTCCGGTGCGGTGGCCGTGTTCACGGTGGTCGTGTGGCCGGGTTCAAGGTGGTCGTGTGGCCGGGTTCAAGGTGGTCGTGTGGCCGGGGTCACGGTGGCCGTGTCTCTGGGATCATGGTGGTCGTGTGGCCGTGTTCACGGTGGCCGTGTCTCTGGTTCACGGTGGCCGTGTCTCTGGGTTCATGGTGGTCGTGTGGCCGTGTTCACGGTGGCCGTGTGGCCGGGTTCACGGTGGCCGTGTGGCCGTGTTCACGGTGGCCGTGTGGCGGGTTCACGGTGGTCGTGTGGCCGGGTTCAAGGTGGTCGTGTGGCCGGGTTCAAGGTGGTCGTGTGGCCGGGTTCAAGGTGGTCGTGTGGCCGGGTTCACGGTGGCCGTGTTCACGGTGGCCGTGTGGCCGGGTTCACGGTGGTCGTGTGGCCGGGTTCAAGGTGGTCGTGTGGCCGGGTTCAAGGTGGTCGTGTGGCCGGGTTCACGGTGGTCGTGTGGCCGTGTTCATGGTGGCCATGTGGCCGTGTTCACGGTGGCCGTGTGGCCGGTTCAAGGTGGTCGTGTGGCCGTGTTCACGGTGGTCGTGTGGCCGTGTTCACGGTGGTCGTGTGGCCGTGTTCATGGTGGTCGTGTGGCCGTGTTCACGGTGGTCGTGTGGCCGGGGTCACGGTGGCCGTGTGGCCGGGTTCAAGGTGGTCGTGTGGCCGTGTTCACGGTGGTCGTGTGGCCGGGGTCACGGTGGTCATGTGGCCGGGGTCACGGTGGTTGTGTGGCCGGGGTCACGGTGGTCGTGTGGCCGTGTTCACGGTGGTCGTGTGGCCGGGGTCACGGTGGCTGTGTGGCCGGGTTCAAGATGGCCGTGTGGCCGGGGTCACGGTGGTCGTGTGGCCGGGTTCATGGTGGCCGTGTGGCCGGATTCAGACTCTGCCTTCTCGACAGATCTGTTCTCCACCTGAAGACGGCTGCTTGCGTTGTGGCCGAAACGTCGTGAGAATTATTTTATGTTTTCTTTTTATTATTTTATTATTTTCCTTCTACGTGACTTTACCGAAAGAACCAAGAAGAGGGTTCAAGGTGGTCGTGTGGCCGGGTTCACGGTGGCTGTGTGGCCGGGGTCACGGTGGTCGTGTGGCCGGGGTCACGGTGGTCGTGTGGCCGGGGTCACGGTGGTCGTGTGGTCGGGGTCACGGTGGTCGTGTGGTCGGGGTCACGGTGGTCGTGTGGCCGGGTCACGGTGGTCGTGTGGCCGGGGTCACGGTGGTCGTGTGTCCGGGGTCACGGTGGTCGTGTGGTCGGGGTCACGGTGGTCGTGTGTCCGGGGTCACGGTGGTCGTGTGGTCGGGGTCACGGTGGTCGTGTGGCCGGGGTCACGGTGGTCGTGTGGCCGGGGTCACGGTGGTCGTGTGGCCGGGTTCACGGTGGCCGTGTGGCCGGGTTCACGGTGGCCGTGTGGCCGGGGTCACGGTGGTCGTGTGGCCGGGTTCACGGTGCACGTGTGGCCGGGTTCACGGTGGCCGTGTGGCCGGGTTCACGGTGGCCGTGTGGCCGGGTTCACGGTAGCCGTGTGGCTGGGTTCACGGTGGCTGTGTCATTCTTTCTCTGTGTAGGGAGCCAGAAGTCATCGAAATACAACCCTGGCCACAGGACCATTCCAGATAAATCCAGCTACACACATGGTGAGTCTGTGGGTCTCTGTGTGGTGAGTCTATGGGTGTCAGTGTGGTGAGTCTATATGTCTCTGTGGTGAGTCGGTGGGTCTGATGAGGGGGTGGGTGGGTGAGTCCAGGCCTCGTGGAGGAGGAGGAGGTGGATGACCAGGAGGAGGAGGAGTACCTGGAGATCCTCACCAACGAGATTCTGGTCAAGGCTCCCCCTCTGGGCTCCAAGGGGACTCAACAGGACTCGGCTGTCTACCAACTCCCGCAGAAGATGGTGAGGTCATCGTCGTCGTTGGCATCATCCTCCGATAATATCGGCATCGGCTGATAGCGGCAGCTGTTATGAGACAGGGAACCTGTTCCATATGAATTCTATGGGCCATGTTAAGAGATAGTGAATCTGAGAATCCAACTCCCCCTCCCCGTAGATGCGTGGTGGGCGTCAGCACGGTGGCGAGGGCGGCGGTGAGGATGACGACGACGATGGTGAGGAGGATGAGGGGGAGGGGCTGGTGAACCGCGGGGCCCTGGTGGGACTCCTGGCCGGGGCTTCGATCGTCGCGGCCGCCATCGTCCTGTCGCTGGCCGTGCTGCGGCGCAAGCAGCAGCAGCAACAGCACGCCAGCATCAGCCACGGCGTCGTAGAGGTGAGTGGGTGAGTGTGTGGGTGGGTGAATGGGTGGGTGGGTGTGGGTGAGTGGGTGAGTGTGGGTGGGTGTGTGGGTGGGTGTGTGGGTTGGTGGGTGGGTGAGTAACTGGGTGGGTAGATGAGTGGGTGGATGAGTGTGAGTGGAGTGAGTGGATGGATGAGTGAATGGGTGGGTGGGTGTGTTGATGGGTGGGTGTGTTGGTGGGTGGGTGTGTTGATGGGTGGGTGGCTGTGTTGATGGGTGTGTGGGTGTGTGGGTGGGTGAGCAGCACACCAGAATCAGCCACGGTGTTATGGAGCAGTAGATGGTGAGGAAGTGTTGAGGAGGAGGTGGTGAGGAAGAGCACTGGGCAGCTAAAACAAAGCCAGTTTGCATAGGGGGCACATGTGGTGAATCTGCACCTAGCCTGGCACAGCAATGCAGCCCATGGCACCTGCTGGGTCTGTCCCATGACCTCCTCGTGCACCTAGCCTGGCACAGCCATGCAACTCATGGCACCTGCTGGGTCTGCCCGTGACCTCCTGGTGCACCTAGCCTGGCACAGCAGTGCAACCCATGGCACCTCTTGGGTCTGTCCTGTGACCTCCTCCTGGTGCACCTAGCCTGGCACAGCAGTGCAACTCATGGCACCTGCTAGGTCTGTCCATGACCTCCTGGTGCACCTAGCTTGGCACGGGCGCCGTGGCGACGTCATTGTCACTTAGTGGCGAATAGCGGCAGTTGTTAATGGGGAGTGGCGGGGCAGCGGTTAGCACCGTGGTGCCTTAATAAATTAATTGTTACACTGCTGCTCGTTAACAGCACTTGCCCCAGTGGCCTGGGGCAACTTTGTTTGAGGGGTTGTGATGATGATGGTGGTTGTGTTGGTGACGGTGGTGGTGGCGATGGTGACTGTGGTGATGTTGGTGGTGATGATAGTGGTGGTGACGGTGGTGACTAATGATGGTGATGATGGTCATGGTGGTGATGGTGATGGTGGTGATGATGTTGATGATGATGTTGGTAGTGGTGGTAGTGGTGGTGACGGTGATGATTATGGTGATGATGACTATGGTGATGATGATTAGGGTGATGATGATTATGGTGATGATGGTGACGATGGTGGGGATGGTATTGACGGTGGTGATGATGGTCATGGTGGTGATGGTGGTGATGCTGCAGGTTGATGCTGCTCTAAGCCCAGAAGAGCGCCATCTGAACAAGATGCAGCAGAATGGATACGAGAATCCAACGTACAAGTACTTCGAGCAGATGCACATCTAGTGCTGAGGTTACACTACAGTATACCCTACACTACTATACACTACACTACCATACACTACGCTACTGTACACTACACTAAACAACTACCCTACGATACACTATGCTACGATACACTCCTCTACCGTACAGTACTATGCACAACTATACACTACACTATTATACACTACACTATATGCTGCACTACACTACTATACATGACTATACACTACTATACACTGCACCATACACTAAACTATACACTACCACTACACTAGACACTACTATACACTACACTAAACTATACACAACACTAAACTATACACGACACTATACAGCACTACTTTACACTACACTATACACTACTACGCACTACACTACCACACACTACTCTACTATACACTACACTACTATACACTACACTAATATACACTACACTACTATACACCACACTACAATATACACTACACTACAATATACACTACACACCACACTAAACACTACACACAATATTCACTCCATACTACACTGCGCTAGACATTCCCCACTATAGATACGCCCCCCGCACACCCCACTCTATATAAATATAAACTCTGTCCACATCGCCCTTCTCTCGCTGGGTGTCACATCCACGGTTTTAGTGGTCCACGGTGAGAGCCTCCACACAGTGGTGAGGTGGTGAGTCTACACACAGTGGTGAGAGTCGAAACAATGGTGTCTGCACACTAATCTCTCCTGGCTAGATGAATAGTGAATCTCAGTGGGGTGGCTCTCCCCTGGCTAGATGAATAGTGAATCTCAGTGGGGTCTCTCTCTCCTGGCTAGATGAATAGTGAATCTCAGTGGGGTCTCTCTCCCCTGGCTAGATGAATAGTGAATCTCAGTGGGGTCTCTCTCCCTGGCTAGATGAATAGTGAATCTCAGTGGGGTGGCTCTCCCCTGGCTAGATGAATAGTGAATCTCAGTGGGGTCACTCTCCCTGGCTAGATGAATAGTGAATCTCAGTGGGGTGGCTCTCCCTGGCTAGATGAATAGTGAATCTCAGTGGGGTGGCTCTCCCTGGCTAGATGAATAGTGAATCTCAGTGGGGTCTCTCTCTCCTGGCTAGATGAATAGTGAATCTCAGTGGGGTGGCTCTCTCCTGGCTAGATGAATAGTGAATCTCAGTGGGGTGGCTCTCCCCTGGCTAGATGAATAGTGAATCTCAGTGGGGTCTCTCTCTCCTGGCTAGATGAATAGTGAATCTCAGTGGGGTGGCTCTCCCCTGGCTAGATGAATAGTGAATCTCAGTGGGGTGGCTCTCTCCTGGCTAGATGAATAGTGAATCTCAGTGGGGTCTCTCTCCCCTGGCTAGATGAATAGTGAATCTCAGTGGGGTCTCTCTCTCCTGGCTAGATGAATAGTGAATCTCAGTGGGGTCTCTCTCCCTGGCTAGATGAATAGTGAATCTCAGTGGGGTCTCTCTCCCTGGCTAGATGAATAGTGAATCTCAGTGGGGTCTCTCCCCTGGCTAGATGAATAGTGAATCTCAGTGGGGTCACTCTCCCCTGGCTAGATGAATAGTGAATCTCAGTGGGGTCTCTCACCCTGGCTAGATGAATAGTGAATCTCAGTGGGGTGGCTCTCCCCGGCTAGATGAATAGTGAATCTCAGTGGGGTCTCTCTCCCTGGCTAGATGAATAGTGAATCTCAGTGGGGTCTCTCTCCCTGGCTAGATGAATAGTGAATCTCAGTGGGGTCACTCTCTCCTGGCTAGATGAATAGTGAATCTCAGTGGGGTCTCTCTCCCCTGGCTAGATGAATAGTGAATCTCAGTGGGGTCTCTCCCCTGGCTAGATGAATAGTGAATCTCAGTGGGGTGGCTCTCCCCTGGCTAGATGAATAGTGAATCTCAGTGGGGTCACTCTCCCCTGGCTAGATGAATAGTGAATCTCAGTGGGGTCTCTCTCCCCTGGCTAGATGAATAGTGAATCTCAGTGGGGTCACTCTCCCCTGGCTAGATGAATAGTGAATCTCAGTGGGTACTCTCCCCTGGCTAGATGAATATTGAATCTCAGTGGGGTCTCTCACTCCTGGCTAGATGAATAGTGAATCTCAGTGGGGTGGCTCTCCCCTGGCTAGATGAATAGTGAATCTCAGTGGGGTCTCTCACTCCTGGCTAGATGAATAGTGAATCTCAGTGGGGTGGCTCTCCCCTGGCTAGATGAATAGTGAATCTCAGTGGGGTCACTCACTCCTGGCTAGATGAATAGTGAATCTCAGTGGGGTCTCTCTCCCCTGGCTAGATGAATAGTGAATCTCAGTGGGGTGGCTCTCCCCTGGCTAGATGAATAGTGAATCTCAGTGGGGTCTCTCACTCCTGGCTAGATGAATAGTGAATCTCAGTGGGGTGGCTCTCCCCTGGCTAGATGAATAGTGAATCTCAGTGGGGTCACTCACTCCTGGCTAGATGAATAGTGAATCTCAGTGGGGTGGCTCTCCCTGGCTAGATGAATAGTGAATCTCAGTGGGGTCTCTCACTCCTGGCTAGATGAATAGTGAATCTCAGTGGGGTCTCTCACTCCTGGCTAGATGAATAGTGAATCTCAGTGGGGTGGCTCTCCCTGGCTAGATGAATAGTGAATCTCAGTGGGGTCTCTCACTCCTGGCTAGATGAATAGTGAATCTCAGTGGGGTGGCTCTCCCCTGGCTAGATGAATAGTGAATCTCAGTGGGGTCACTCTCCCCTGGCTAGATGAATAGTGAATCTCAGTGGGGTGGCTCTCCCCTGGCTAGATGAATAGTGAATTAATAGTTAATGACACTGCTTTATTTATTTGCGTTGTTCACTGCTCTGTCGGTGTCACTAACTGCCCTGCTCACTCTAGCCGTCCGTGTGGTTTTTTATATATAAAACAAATGAGGCGAGAAAAAGAATGATACGCACACGCGTGTTCACGGGCACACGCGTGTTCACGGGCACACTACACATACACCCGCACACGCGTACGAGTGTGTGTGTACATGTGGTGTACGTGTGTGTGTACCTATGCTATCACCTGTGTATACGTGCTGTTAACTTGTAACCATGATGTTAGACGTTGTCGTTAGGTGATGGTCATGATGATGATGATGATTGCGCTGATCGTAATGGTGATTTTGATGATGATTATGGTTATGACGGGAAGAGATTGCATCCTGAGAGTGGTCAGATGGTCTCTAGAGCCCGCGTCTGTAGACCATGACTCTCTAGACTGCGAGTCTCTAGACCATGACTTTCTCGACCCCCGGGTCTTTTAGACCAGGGGTGGGGAACCTTTTTTTCTGCCAAGGGCCATTTGGATATTTATAACATCATTCGCGGACCATAGAAAATTATCAACTTAAAAATTTGCCTGTTATGTTTGGTCAAATATTTAATTAACTCGCCCCTAATGTGATGGCTGGAACTGCTTCTCTTTGGCGAGGCGTGTGATGTTAGCTGGTATTGATGATGTTACTACTCGCAACTGCTTTTCCAGGTTTGCTCCGAGATTTATTGAATTTTGAGTCCCGCCTGTGGTTGCCTTGGCAGGGTCAGATTAAATGATTTTGCGGGCCTCATACGGCCCGCGGGCCGGACGTTCCCCACCCCTGCTCTAGACCATGACTCGACCCCTGGGTCTCTAGACCCCTGGGTCTGTAGACCCCGGGTGCGTGGTGTGTGCTGGGTGTGTGTGTGTATTGAGTTTAGTACTCGAGTGAGTATTCTGCATATACTGCATGTAATTAGCGCTACTGGTTGGTAAAAGAGGTTGCGAGATTAGGATTGGAGGTAGAGGAGGAATTGGAGGATGAGGTGGAGGAATAATAGGAGGTGGAGGAATAGGAGGAGGTGGTGGAGGAATAGGAGGTTCGAGTAGAGTCTTCGTCGTTGAAACCTCACCGAGTCCCCTTCACAACCACGACACCTAAGGGGGGGGGGGAGGAGGGGGGGATGGCGGGTCTGTATGGGATGATGAAGTAGAGGGATCTGTAGGTGATGAGGTAGATGGGGTGGTGAGGTAGTTGTGAGGTCGAAGGGGTGGTGAGGTAGTGGTGAGTTAGAGAGTGGTAAGATAGTGGAGAGATAGACGGAGTGGTGAGGTAGTGATGAGGTAGACGGAGTGGTGAGGTAGTGGTGAGGTAGAGAGTGGTAAGATAGTGGAGAGGTAGACGGGGTGGTGAGGTAGATGGAGTGGTGAGGTAGATGGAGTGGTGAGGTAGATGGAGTGGTGAGGTAGTGATGAGGTAGACGGAGTGGTGAGTTAGAGAGTGGTAAGATAGTGGTGAGTTAGATGGGGTGGTGAGGTAGACGGAGTGGTGAGGTAGTGGTGAGGTAGAGAGTGGTAAGATAGTGGTGAGGTAGTGATGAGGTAGACGGAGTGGTGAGGTAGAGAGTGGTAAGATAGTGGTGAGGTAGACGGGGTGGTGAGGTAGACGGGGTGGTGAGGTAGACGGGGTAGTGAGGTAGACGGAGTGGTGAGGTAGACGGAGTGGTGAGGTAGACGGGGTGGTGAGGTAGACGGGGTGGTGATGTAGACGGAGTGGTGAGGTAGACGGAGTGGTGAGGTAGACGGAGTGGTGAGGTAGAGAGTGATGAGGTAGTGGTGAGGTAGAGAGTGGTAAGATAGTGGTGAGGTAGACGGAGTGGTGAGGTAGACGGGGTGGTGAGGTAGACGGAGTGGTGAGGTAGAGAGTGGTAAGATAGTGGTGAGGTAGACGGGGTGGTGAGGTAGACGGAGTGGTGAGGTAGACGGAGTGGTGAGGTAGAGAGTGGTAAGATAGTGGTGAGGTAGACGGAGTGGTGAGGTAGACGGAGTGGTGAGGTAGACGGAGTGGTGAGGTAGACGGAGTGGTGAGATTTAACGATGATTCTGTGCAGCCCCCGCTAGTCCCCTCGCTAGGTTTTAGATGGAACTCTGTGACCACGAGAGCTCGCTATTTAAAATAAAATTAAGACTTACAAACGTTCACGGACGTCGCGATGTGGACCAATAAAGGATCCAGACTCTGGTGGACATCTGTGGTGGTGGTGAGTCCTTCTTTACGCTTATGAAACATGGACCCCTCTGGTGGAACATTGACGCTGGTTTGAAACATTCAGGCTGGCCCTGCCTACGATCCATCTCCTGGGTGTTAACCTGACACATTCCCATCGGTAAGCTGCTCCGGCAGGCGAGGCTGCATAGGCTGGGTCATGTAGCCTGCACATGCCCAGCCACTGCATGCCCAAGCAGCTTTTGTTTGGCCCGCATAGAGGGAGATGAATGGGCATGACACAGGCTGGAGAAGAGACGTAGCTGATGCGGTACGGGAGGATGTGGAGGTGAGTGTACTTGTCGATGACCGGCGCTAACGGTGTCAAGATCGGCCTTTGGAGGAGGCTCGTGAAGGACGCTGCTGCTACTGGGTAGCTGGAGGAAGTTCCCCTGCAGCAACAACGGAGGGCAGAGGAGCGACAACAGCAAGTGGAGCACTGGGTAGCTAAAATACAGCAAGTTGGCACAGTAGGGGGGTACGTGTGATGGTGCATCTGCCAGTCATCTCAGTCAGCCAACCCATGGCACCTGCTGAGCATATCCCAAGACCTCATGTCGGCGAGCCTTCGACACTTCACGTGGCCTCAAAGTGCATCTGGTGCAGGCACCATGTTGACATCACCGTAACTTAGTGGGGAATGGCTGTTGTTGGTATTGGTGGTTGAGAGGGCAGATGGGTCGCCACCTTGCCATGGGGGAGTCCCAGAAAACAACTTCCGACCTCCCCTGTGGTTCAGGACGATAACGCTGTGGTCGATGCGAGCATTGCCATTGAACCGGCCAATTCCATTCGGCTTTTCCTCTTGTGGCGCTTGTAGCCACCGCAGCGGCCATGAGGGGTGAACAGTCTTCTACTCAGGGCAGGAGACTGCTAAACAACAGGGAGTGGCTCTTCTGAACAAAATTATGAAGGGAGCTTGGCAGTGGGTTGTGGGAAGGTGTAAGCCCCGGCTACTCTGTGGGCTTGCCTTCCCATCAACCAGAGGTGAGGAGTGGTGGTCGTGGTTACTTACACCCCACCAAAGATGAACATCAGTGGAAGGATGCAAGCAAGGCCGATGAGTCGGATGCCTTCTTTGATCACCAGTCACAGGTGTGAGCTAAAGTGGCCCCTTGGGATACAGTCATTGTGTTGGGTGACTTTAATGCCCAAGTTGGTATGATGCTGGCACCTGGTCTGGAGTGATTGGAAGGCATGGGCCAGATCAGCTCAATAGCAACGGTAGGGGGCTGCAAGACTTTTGTGCAGCCCATGGGCTTGTAATTACTAACACGCTGTTCCGGCATCAGCGCATTCACACAACATCATGGATGCACGCTGGGTCCAAGCAAGAACATCTGCTGGACTATATAGTGATGGAACAGCAGATGCGGGCCCATGTCCTTGGTACCAGGACCTACGGTGGAGCGGATCTGCTTGTCATCTGTAAGATGCGCCTGGCATTTTTCTACTCCGGTGGTGGGTGAATATCCAGGACCCTATTCAAACCAACAGTGGCTTGGTTTCAGCTGTCTGATGAAAGTTGCAAGCATGACTTTCATAATCGCAGCTGGGGTTGGCATTGTCCCCCAATTCTGATGTCGAGGGGAAATGGGAGAGGCTTAGGACTGTGGCTCATGCAGCTGCAATGACTGCTTTGGGTACACGGTCCAGACCTCCGCAGAGACCCTGGCTGACAGAGGAGGTGTTCAGGATGGCTGAGAAGAAGTGACAGGCCCACTCATCGGCTACAGCATCCACATCGGAGAATGAGGCGGCTTACCGCAGCCTTCACTCGGAGGTTCGGAGAGCCGTGCGGCACTGCAAGGATGTGTGGTAGTCACGGGTTGCTGAGGAGATGGAGTCTACTTCAGTAGCCCGCGATCACAAATCACGATAACCCCATAAAAATTACTTGCAGCGCCACACCTATCACCATTCGAGGAAAGAAAGGTGATCCGATCTCTGACTTCCACGAAGGTCTTGGGGGAGGGAGCTTATTGGAGGGGAAATCCCTCGACCTGGAAACATGGGCAAAGTGGGGATGACCCTGCTGAGGCTGTGGTGCCTCAAATACTGTAAGAAGTCACCCCCTGTGAGTGTCTGGCTGAAGTGCCAGACACTCAGGTGATCCAGAGTCTGAGACCAGGATAAGCGCCAGGCAGAGATGATCTCCCAAGCGAAATGCTGAGAGAGGGTGGCGTTTGTGCAGACTGTCCTACATGACATAACAGTCTGGACCACTGGACGGGTTCCACATGCTTGGAAGGATGCCCTGGTGATCTTCCTCTATTAGAAGGGGAACCGCACCGACTGTAACAACTACAGGGGCATCTCCCTGCTCAATGTGCAGGAAAGGGCGGCCCTGCACGGATGCCATATTTTCTGTTTGTCTGCTACAGCAGAGGTGTAGGGAATCCCAATAGGACCTACATTTCTGCTTTATTGATCTGGTCGAGGCGTATGATACCATCAGCAGGCCTGGGCTCTGCGTTCTTTGTGCTTTCGGAGTCTCTGGCTGCTCTAAACCATTCAGCACCTTCATGATGGTGGGCAGGCCCGGGTTAAACTGCATGGCCGGGAGTTTGAGCCATTCCCTGTTCACCTGGGGTGCGTAAAGAATGTCCTCTGGTTCCAACCACGTAGTTTGTGAAGCCTTCGATGGACGTACGGGGAAATTTCCATCTGTTACAGAGTTGGAGGCGCTGCTGCTGGACCTGGAGCACACTATTAAGAGGTGGGGCCTTACTATCAGGAGCTCACAAATCCTTGAAAGATCTGGACAAAGTCCCATTGAGCTCCTGCGGCAGGCAAGACTGCTTTGACTGGGTCATGTAGCCCGCATGCGCAGCCACCGCATGCCTAAACAATTTTTGTTCAGCCGGTGGCACGGACTAGAGAAGACATGAAGTGATGTGGTACAAGAGGATGTGGAGCTGAGTGGACTTGCCGGTACCAGCAGTGTCAAGATCGGCCTCTGTGGAGGAGGCTCGTGAAGGACGCTGCTGCTCCTGAGCAGTGCCAGGTTAGGTGCACTGTGAGGCTCCTGGGCAGTTGGAGCCAGTCTCCCTCCAACAACAACGGAGGGCGGAGGAGCGACGCTTACAACAACGAGTGGATAAAACACAGAAAGTTGGCACAGTGGGGGGTACAGGTGGTGCATCGACCAGTCATCTCAAGTCAGTCAACCCATGACACCTGCTGTGTTTGTCCCGTGACCTTCTGCTGGCGGGCGTTCGACACTTCACGTGGCCTCGACGTGCACCTAGCTTGGTACAAGTGTTGTGGTGACGTCACCGCCACTTCGTGGCAAATGGCGGATGTTGTCCCAGATCCACAACCAACGTCTACAATTCGCCACCACTCCTCACCACCACTCCACCACGACTCCTCACCGCTCCATCACAACCAGTGTGTTTCATAACGGTGAGTCAAGGTAAGTTGCCTAAGCCACACCGAACCTGGTTCAGGATTATTTACGGATTCACTGCATAAAGCCAAACGAAGACAACCTCGCGGAGATCCCAAGCGGCAGGAGAATCGCCCCAAGCCGTGCCGCGTGTCTAGCGCAGCCTCCCTCGCCACTGGAGACGATGATGAAATATTCACAGCGATAACCTGAACTGAATGTGAACACACTGTATGTTAAGGATTAGTGAGTGAGTGAGAGTGAGAGAGAGTGTGTCAGAGTTAGTGAGAGTGTGTGAGAGTGAGAGTGCGTGAGAGTGTGTCAGAGTGAGTGAGAGTGTCAGTGAGTGAGAGTGTGTGAGTGAGAGTGCGTGAGAGTGTGTCAGAGTGAGTGAGAGTGTGTGAGTGAGAGTGTGTCAGAGTGCATGAGAGTGAGTGAGTGTGTGTCGGAGTGAGTGAGAGTGAGTGAGAGTGAGTGGAGAGTGAGTCAGAGTGAGTGAGTGTGTGAGTAAAAGTGAGTCAGAGTGTGAGAGTGAGTCGGAGTCAGAGTGAGTGAGAGTGTGTCAGAGTGAGTGAGAGTGTGAGAGTGAGTGAGTGCGTGAGAGTGTGTCAGAGTGCGTCAGAGTGCGTGAGAGTGAGTGAGTGAGAGTATGTGTGAGTGAGTGAGAGTGAGTGAGAGTATGTGTGAGTGAGTGAGAGTGTCAGAGTGAGTGAGTGAGAGTGAGAGTGTCAGAGTGAGTGAGAGTCAGAGTGAGTGTGTCAGAGTGAGTTAGAGTGCGTGAGAGTGAGTGAGAGTGCATTAGAGTGTGAGAGAGTGTCAGAGGGTGTCAGAGGGTGTCAGAGTGAGTGAGAGTGAGTCAAGAGTGAGTGAGAGTGTCAGAGTGAGTGAGAGTGCGTGAGAGTGTCAGTGAGTGAGAGTGCGTGAGAGTGTCAGAGTGAGTGAGAGTGAGTGAGTGTGTGTCAGAGTGCATGAGACTGAGTGAGTCAGAGTGAGTGAGAGTGCGTGTGAGTGAGTCAGAGTGAGTCAGAGTGAGTGAGAGTGTGTCAGAGTGAGTGAGAGTGTCAGAGAGAGTGAGAGTGTCAGAGTGAGTGAGAGTTAGTGAGAGTGCGTGAGAGTGAGTGAGAGTGAGAGTGTCAGTCAGTGAGTGAGAGTGTGAGTGAGAGTGAGTGAGAGTGTCAGAGAGTGAGAGTGAGTGTGTCAGAGTGAGTGAGAGTGTGTGAGTGAGTGAGTGAGAGTGAGTGAGAGTGCGTGAGAGTGTGAGAGTGAGTGAGTGAGAGAGTGAGTGAGAGTGAGTGAGTGAGAGTGAGAGTGCATCAGAGTGAGTGAGAGTGTGAGAGTGAATGAGTGAGTGAGTGTGTCAGAGTGAGTTAGAGTGAGTGAGAGTGTCAGAGTGAGTGAGAGAGTGAGAGAGTGAGAGTGAGTGAGAGTGTGTCAGAGTGAGTGAGAGTGTGTCGGAGAGTGTGTCAGAGAGTGTGTGTCAGAGTGAGTGTGTCAGAGTGAGTGAGAGTGCGTGTGAGTGAGAGTGCGAGTGAGTGAGAGTGTGTCAGAGTGAGTGAGTGTGTCGGAGAGTGTCAGAGTGAGTGAGAGTGAGTGAGAGTGCGTGTGAGTGAGAGTGCGTGTGAGTGAGAGTGTGAGAGTGAGTGAGAGTGAGTGAGTGTGTGAGAGTGAGTGAGAGTGCGTGAGAGTGAGAGTGAGTGAGAGTGAGTGAGTGTGTGTGAGAGTGAGTGAGTGTGAGTGAGTGTGTCAGAGTGTATGAGACTGAGTGAGTCAGAGTGCGTGAGAGTGAGTGAGAGTGTGTCAGTGCGTGAGAGTGAGTGAGAGTGAGAGTGAGTGAGAGTGAGTCAGAGTGAGTCAGAGTGAGTGAGAGTGTGAGTGAGTGAGAGTGAGTGAGAGTGTCAGAGATGCGTGAGAGTGTGAGAGTGAGAGTGCGTGTGAGTAAGAGTGAGTCAGAGTGAGTGAGAGTGTCAAAGTGCGTGAGAGTGAGTGAGAGTGCGTGAGAGTGTGGAGTGAGTGAGTGTGAGAGTGAGTGAGAGGTGTCAGAGTGAGTGAGAGTGTGTCAGTGAGTAGGTGGAGTGAGAGTGAGTGAGAGTGTCAAGTGAGTCACTCACTCTCACGCACTCTCACGCACTCTCACTCACTCACACTCACTCTTACTCATCTCACTCACTCTGAGACTCTCACTCTGACTCACTGACACACTCTCACTCACTCTTTCACACTCTCACTCATCACTCTTGACACACTCTCACTCACACTCACACACTCACTCTCACTCACTCTCACTCACTCTGACACTCTCACTCACTCACTCTCACTCACTCACTCTCACTCACTCACTCTCACTCTCTCTCACTCACTCTGATGCACTCTCACTCACACTCACACACTCACACTCTCAATCACACTCACTCACTCTGACACTCTCACTCACTCTGACCACTCTCTCACATTCTCACTCACTCTGATGCACTCTCACTCACTCTCACGCACTCTGACACTCTCACTCACTCTCACACACTGACACACTCTCACTCACTCACTCTCACTTTCCACTCTGACACACTCTGACACACTCTGACACACTCTGACTCACTGACACACTCTCACTCACTCTGACACTCACACTCACTCACTACGCACTCTCACTCACGCACTCACTCACGCACTCTCACTCACTCTCTCTCACTCACTCTGACACTCTCACTCACTCTGACACTCTCACTCACTCACTCTCACACTCTCACTCACTCTGANACTCTCACTCACTCTCACTCACTTTCACACTCTCACTCACTGACACTCACTCACTCTCACACTCTCACTCACTCTCACTCACTCACTCACTCACTCTCACTCACTCTGACTCACTCTTACTCACACGCACTCTCACTCACACTCTCACGCTCTGACACTCTCACTCACTCTCACTCACATCTGACACTCTCACTCACACTCACTCTGACTNACTCTCACTCANTCTCACACTCACTCTCACACACTCACACTCTCACTCACTCTGACACTCTCACTCACTCTCACTCTCACTCTGACACACTCTCACTCACTCTCACTTGACACACTCTCAGACACACACTCTCACTCTTACACACTCTCACACTCTCAATNTGACACACTCTCACANTCTCACTCACTCTCACTCTGACACACTCTCACTCACTCTCACGCACTCTNACCACTCTCACGCACTCTGACACTCTCACTCACTCTAACTCTCACTCACTCACTCACTCTCACGCACTCTCACACTCTCACTCACTCACTCTCACTCTCACTCACTCTGTACACACTCTCACTCACTCACTCACTCTCACACTCACTCACACACTCTCACTCACACTCACTCACTCTGACACACTCACTCACTCTCACTCACTCTGACACACTCTCTGACACTCTCACACACTCTGACACACTCACACACTCTGACACACTCTCTCACTCACTCTGACCACTCTCACTCACTCTGACACACTGACACACTCTCACTCACACACTCACACTCTCACTCACTCTCACACTCTCACTCACTCTCACACACTNACACACTCTCACTCATCACGCACTCTCACGCACTCTGACACACTCTGACACANTGACTCACTCTCACTCACTCTCTCACTCTGACTCACACTCACTCACTCTCACTCTCACTCACTCTCACGCACTCACGCACTCTCACACTCACACTCACTCTTACTCATTCTCACTCACTCTGACTCACTCACTCTGACACACTCTCACTCACTCTTTCACACTCTCACTCTCACACTCTGACACACTCACTCACTCACACTCACTCTCACACTCTCACTCACACTCACTCTCACTCACTCACTCTCACACTCTCACTCACTTTGACACTCTCACTCACTCTCACACACACTCACTCTGACACTCTCACTCACTCTCTAATTCTCACTCACTCTCACTCTCACTCACTCTCACACTCTGACACTCTCACTCACTCACACTGACTCACTCACACTCTCACACTCTCACTCTGACTCACTCTCACTCACTCTNTCACACTCACTCACTACTCACTCTCACTCANTCAACTCACTCACGCACTCTCACACTCTNACTCTCTGACTCTCACTCACACACACTCACTCACTCTCACTCTCACACTCTCACTCACATGCACTCTCACTCACTCTCACTCTGACACACTCTCACTCACTCACACTCTCACTCTCACACTCTCACGCACTCTCACACTCTCACGCACTCACTCTCACTCACTCTGACTCACTCTTACTCACACGCACTCTCACTCACTCTCGCACTCTCACTCTCACTCACTCTCACTCACTCTGACTCACTCTCACTCACTCTGACTCACTCTCACTCACTCTGACACTCTCACTCACTCTGANACACTCACTCACTCTCACNCACTCTGACACTCTCACTCACACACTCTCACTCACTCACACTCTGACACTCTCACCACTCTCACTCACTCTGACACACTCTCACTCACTCTGACACACTCTCACACACGCACTCTCACCACTCTCACTCTGACACACTCTCACTCACTCTGACACTCTCACCACTCACTCACTCTGACACACTCTCACTCACTCACTCTCACTCACTCTCANTCACACTCACACACACTCTCACTCACACNCACTCTTGACACACTCTCACTCACACTCACTCTCACTCACTCACTCACACTCACTCTCACGCACTCTGACACACTCTCACTCACTCACTCTCACCACTCTCACTCACTCTCACACTCTCACTCTCTCACTCACTCTCACACTCTCACTCACTCTGACACACTCTCACTCACCTCACTCACTCTGCACACTCATGCACTCTCACTCACTCTGACACACTCTCNACACACTCTCTGACACACTCTCTACACACTCTCACACACTCTCGCACACTCTCACTCACTCTCTCACTCACTCTGACACACTCTCACTCACTCTGACACACTGACACACTCTGACACTCACACACTGACACACTCTCACTCACTCTCACGCACTCTCACTCACTCTCACACACTGACACACTCTCACTCACTCTCACGCACTCTGACACACTCTGACTCACTCACTCTNTCTCACTCTGACTCACTGACACACTCTCACTCACTCACTCTCACTCACTCTCACTCACTCACGCACTCTCACACTCACACTCACTCTTACTCATTCTCACTCACTCTGAGACTCTCACTCACTCTGACACACTCTCACTCACTCTTTCACACTCACTCACTCTCANTCACTCTGACACACTCTCACTCCACTCACTCACACTCACTCTCACTCACTCTCACTCACTCTGACACTCTCACTCACTTTGATGCACTCTCACTCACTCTCACACACTGACACACTCTCATCACACTCACTCACTCTGACACTCTCACTCACTCTGACACTCTCTCACATTCTCACTCACTCTGANCACTCTCACTCACTCTCACACTCTGACACACTCACTCACTCTCACNCACTCTGACACACTCTCACTCACACTCACTCTCACTCACTCTGACACACTCTGACACACTCTGACACACTCTGACTCACTGACACACTCTCACTCACTCTCTCCACTCACTCACTCATGCACTCTGACACACTCTCACTCACACACTNACTCACTCACTCTCACCACTCTCACGCACTCTCACTCACTCTCACTCACTCTCACGCACTCTCACTCACTCTGACACACTCACTCTGACTGACTCTC